>OZ005650.1:359025084-359114084 GCA_963930645.1 Salticus scenicus | reverse complement strand
CAACATAGCAAAATTAGGCGATATTCCATATAAATATGCATTTTGGGATTGTTGCATTGGGAATAGTAGCATGAAAACTATCTTACAAAATTGACCCCAATAAAATAAATTCATAGATTAGAATATAAATATATCGAACTGAATGGTGGGTAGCCTATTGAGCGGGGATTTCATTCTATCACTGTGTCAAGTGTTTGATCAAATTCATTTCTCTTAACATGAATATAATATGTCCTGCACTAGAAATTTATGAGAATATACATATGATGGGGAACTGAGCAGAGTCCACCTATGCCAACTAGTTTTTGTTTTGATGTAGACAGTGTTTTTTGCTATTTAAATGCTCAGAAGAACTTTGATCCATTAACCCTTTGAGTGCTGAATACTCGTGGCCTATGTGGTCCATACGGACGGCGCGCGGTTGGCACTGACGATCGCCAGGGACTGAATACTTTTTCGCGTAGTATGGATCTCGTTGACGGTACACTGATCATTTTTGCTCGGTGCGTATTTGCGTCCATAGTCCATACTGATAACATCTGCTAAGTGCGTATTTATGTCCATAGTCTATGTTAATGACTTTCGCTGGACGCATATGTGCGTCCATAGCAGGGCCGAAACTAGGATTTTTTTCACCCGGGGCAAGGAGGGATTTTGGCGCCCCCCCCCCCCCCCCCCCCCTCCCAACCAGAAATTAAAATTTCAAAGGAAATTTTACAAAGTTTTTACGGCCATTTTATTTTCAACTACATTCATAAGAAGTAAATATTCAATTTAATTCAAATTTTTGATAAATTTACAGATTTTGAAATGTATTATTATTATATTTAACGGATGCGTGTGTGTGTCTGTATAGGACACAAATACTGTAACTAATTTATGAACTGCATGTTCGGAATTCCATGAAACCTAGTGTGCAGTTGAATTCTGACATAAACTGGTGATGTCTAGTTTTTGATATATATCGCTCGACTTGCAGCACTTTTATGCCACGTTTTCTTATAGCTATATCTCAGCATCTCCAGGACGGAATTTAACAAACTTTATACATTATATGCTTGTTATGAAAAACAGAGTTTACAAAACAAAACAGAATCGCAACATGTGTTTCGTGTCGAAAAACTTAGCATGACACTTCGCCAGGCGTAAAAATGTACAAGCACAAGTAGAGCTACAACCAGCCGATCTTTATTACGATTTTTATTTTAACGTATATGTTTTATATCTTTATAACATTTCTTGAAAGAAAAAAAAAAGATTGAAGTTGTGAATCAAAGCATTATTTTAGGGGGGAAAAAAGAAGAAAAGCATATTATACAGAAAGATTTAAATTAAGCTACAGTTATTATTTTTATTTATTTATTTATTTTTGCTGGTTTAATGATAGTTTCTTTTTTTTTTCCTTTCTCTTAAATTAATGGTATTTATAAATGACAATTCTAAAACAAGTAAATGTAAATTTCATATTCAATTACTTTTAAAACTGAAAACATCCTCATTTTGAGAGAATTTAAAATGATATTTTGAATATTATAGTCGTTACATCAACTATACTGCAGAGAAATAAACAGAGAAATATTTAACTTTTTAATATAAAAAGATGCATAAATTAATAGATATGAACAAGTATCTAGAAACTACTCATATCCATCAAGTGCGAGATAACCGTTAGCTGTCTAAATACACTGCGCTGCAAAAAAAGAAAAAAAAAAAAAAAAAAAATTCGAGCCCTGAAACCATTCCTGCTGATTCTCATGTAAAATGATCTTCTGAATCCTAGATATGACCCCCCCCCCCCATTTTGCCCAATCAACCACCGTTTTCTCGGGACGCCACCCATTCTCTTATTGTTTGGTAGTTTTATGGCCATAAATTTGATTTGGAGAATGGAAAAAAGTTATTTTAATACTTTGAAATAAAAAAAACATAATTTATAATAAATAATAGTAATAATTGATTAATAAAATATAAAAAATGTAATTTGTAATTTCAGTGGCGAATCCCCCCTCCTCCCCCTAAATTTTCCCCTTGCTGCAAATGTTCACGTTTTAGAATTTTTCATTTCTGTAGCCACTCAAAAGACATTTAACAGTTAAAACAATCCCTTCACCCCTTTCAAATCAAATTTATAGCCATAAAAATAGGGGAGTGTCCCCAAATAATGGTAGGTGATAGGGCAAAATGGGCGTCATAATCGTATTCAGGAGTTTATTTTACATAAGAATTTGCAAAAATGGCGTTGGGGCCGATCTTCATGCAGAGCAGTGCCATTTGTAGATAATCTTTTTTTAAATCATTTTCAGGAAATAAAATAGAAAGGCAGGTTCTAGTCTATGAATATTATCGGAACCAATCCAAGAAAACTATTATTAGAACCACTAACTTCATGGTAATAGAATTATATACGCCACAAAATAAGAATATCGTTTGTTCAGAAATAATATTCTACAGCTTTTTACAGAATCTCTCATAGGCAAAAGCATAGCTTAGAGTTCAACAGAATTCGCTTCTGAGCAAATAGCCTACTTTTGCACTCTTTGACAAACAATTAGCTGCGAGAAACAATGCATAATATATAGAAAAAATTAACTCCGATAAAACTGTGAAAGGGCTTGCTGATTTTGGCAATCCTAAACTATTTTCTGCCAAATTTGATCGCTAAACTCGTGATGTCACTAAACTCATCACCAATGTAGATGACAACTGGTCGCAGAGTCAATGCTTTGGCGACAAAATTGGCAACCTGGCATTAATTTTGGTGAAAAATATTGGCTTAATATTGCCGAAATTTGGAAGCTGGCATGATCTACTGTTTTCTTGCTCAGAACTAACTTCATCAAAAGTTCTACAAATCACTAATGAGAATATAAAAAGGAAAGAGTCATTACTATAATTATTGTTGACAACAGCCTGTCTACTTCTTTACGTATTACTTTATACACGGTATTACAGTTAAAATGGAAATAGATAGCAGATTTCTTCACTTCCACGGAAATAGGCATTAGCGGCAAATTTTGCGACTTGGCGAAAGATTTCGCAATTTGGCACCCAATTTTGGCGACAAGTTGTAATTTAGAGTAGCCAAAGTTTAGGAGATCTAATTTCAATAGAAACCGACTTGTAAAATTTTCCAGGTTAATTCAGTAGTTTCTGGAGTAGAACTATCTCGGAAAGTCTATAAATCACTAGTAAGACTGGATGAGTTCAGTTTCTGTTTATACTGCAAGCTGAGCGTACATCTTTTAGTGCACTGGATTGTTTTATAACATTATGGCCTTATTTTGACATACTTATTTTAATAGTCACACTTTTAATAGTCACGACGGCGCCCTGAGAATTTTTTTTTTTTTTTTTTTTGCTTCCTTATGAATCATAATTTCTAAAGAGCTTTCTGAAGTTTAATCAAATATACTACACATTTTCCAACCATTTACTTTTTAAAAACCTTGGCTGAAAGTCAGGAACCACTTGTAAATTACTATGCGAGAATATTTTACCACACTCACTAACCTTAAAAGAATATTGTTAGTCTTGGAGAACACTCTATCCACCATGCTTCTCCTTGTAAATGAATTCTGTTATCTATTAATCTTCTTTCTACTTTTTTTTTCTTTGTTCAACTTGCCCTGAGTAAAAGAATTTGACTTTTTCTTTCTTTCTTTTCTTCCCTTCTTCCTTTTTTTTTTTTTTTTTTTTAACTTTGAATTTTTTTTTTTTTTAATGTGTGAATAAGGCAACAAACCAGCCTTTTTCGGCGCCCTTCTTCATCTGGCGCCCGGGGCAAATGCCCCGCTCGCCCCCCTCTAGTTTCGGCCCTGGTCCATAGCACTCAAAGGGTTAAATTGCGAGGTAAATAGATAGAGAAGCTCATCAAGATATGCATCATCATATAAATAAATATGTGCATAGTAATTTTTATTTATATATTTATTTTTTAATGAAGGATAGAGTAATTACTAAGAAAATGCTTATTGAAAAAAGTTGGTCAAGTTTCGACCGCTGGGCGATACTGATGCATACAAAAAAAAAAAAAAATGATAAACTATAACTATTAACAAATATGTAATTACAGTTTGATTATGTAATTTTTTTATAATTTCATGTATATGGAAGTAAAGTGTAAGATAAATTGTATTGTTGTTTACGTGTATGTTTACTGTGTATGCTTAAATTTAAAACAAGTACAGTTTTAGAATGTTATTTTATTGTATTAAAAATGATAAAAGATTAAGTGCTAATGTAAGTACTAATTCACTATATATCTCTTTCTGATACTCATACAAATATTAAGCTTTAATAGTGTAAACTCAAATCTTTTGAACACATAATTTTTGTTATTGTTTATTTTTCAGATTATTAGTCCTGAAGAGTATGAATCATGGTTACCTTTTCAAACAGAAGCTGAATTTTCTTTTGAGGACAAAGAAAAGAAAATTTTTCAAGTAGCTTGCATGATAGAGACAAACTTAGAGTTGCTAGGTGCCACGGGAATTGAAGACAAATTACAAGATGGGGTGCCAGAAACAATTAGTTCTTTGAGAGCAGCTGGCATTGTCGTATGGGTTTTAACAGGCGATAAACAGGTACAAATTCAAACTTTTTAAAATTGGAATGTTAAAAATTTTAAAGTATAATGTTAATTTATTACACAGGCTTGCAACCAAAAAAGTGCTTAGAAACCAGTAGCTTATGCTGATAGATTTTTGGACTCTGATTTCAGCAAAAATAGTCAAAAAATTCCATGACATACTAGTTTTTCTAAAAATTGAAAACTAAAAAGAGATAAAGCGTATATACTAAGAGATAAATAGAACATCAATATGATGGCAGATTACTGTTGGATGCTACACACACAGAGAGAAGTCCCCCATACTGTTTATAACAGTCTAAGTGCGAACAGGAACTTTCAAGGCAAAAGGAAAAGAGAACATTAAGGATATGTGAATTTAGAATGTGTTAAATAAGGGTAAACCACTGACTGTTCTAATGATTATAACTTCCAACTAACATAAAATCAATATATATTTAGCAAATCATTTCCAATTGTTGGATATATTAATTAATTTGTAAATAAAACACTTAAAAATATTTTGAGAAGACTTTCTTTTCCCCAGAATATGTACAATTGGCTATTTTGTTCATATATTTAAGCACATTTTGTAAAAAACCTTACGTGATTGAGAAAAATTGGTGTTATATTTTAAATCAGCACACCAAATAATATAAAAATCAGTTATTACGTTTCAAACACTTTTTAATGACTCAAATTTTGCAGGTCTGTGTAATTGTTTAGGTGTCATAGTTCTATTTCTATTGCATTCTATTTACTTTGCTATTTTGTGTTGTTAACTAATTTTATAGGCCGAAGTAAATGTTTCTTAATATCAAGTTAAAATGAAAAAATTTTTTATTCTTTCAAATCCATAATACAATGCATTTAAACAGTTTCTTTTAATATTTATGTTTATCATAATACTCTATTATCAATTAATAAAAATTGCATTATTTTGATCTAATCTTAAAGAAACCTAACTATTTAATACTAAATGATTTTTTTTTTCCTTTCATCAAAATAAAATTTAGAAACTGTTTCAGAAGTAGAGCGGCCGAGCAGTTCTGTGCTCAAAGCTGGTAGACGTGAGGTGCCATGTTCGATCCCAGGGCGCGCTCGTCGGCCTAGCCGTTCGGAGTTTTCCGTGGTTTTCTCTGATACTTGCATAAATACGGGCTAGAATCCCTTAGAAAGACCACCATGGAGGTACTCAGGCCTGGGACCCTAGAGCAGTCAATCAGCCTTATTCCCCACAACAACAACAGAAGTAGAAGAGGTTTTGCAGAAAAAAATAATCCAAAATTTATTAGAAATGTCGTAACTGAATAATTTTAATTTTGTATTTGATAACTTTTATAAAATAGTAAATTCTATATCTTTATGCATTGTTCTTTTATTTAGTAATTTCTATATTTTACATGATTATTTTCATTAATTCTGTGAAATATATAATATAAAAATTTATTAATTAAATAGCAATAATAATAATTTTATTTCCAGGAAACAGCAGTCAATATTGCTTTTTCTTGTAAGTTGTTTTCTGCAGATATGGAGATTATCACTCTCAATGCCCGATCCAAAGTATGTAATTCTATGAAAAATATCTAAACAAGCATATATTTACTTGTATTTATGTTTTAAGAATTTTTTTTTATGTAGTTTACAGATTTTAGCCCCATGACATTTTGGTAATTTTACTCAAATGTATGTTTACATTTTTTTGTAATAATTTTACTCATGTACTCATTTTATCATGTTTTTATTAACTTGCTTTCTTGTTTGTTTGTTTGTTTGTCCAGTACAAATATTGCAACTGATTTTTAAGTAACTTCCCGATTAGCTAGACATTTGAAACTTTTAGAATAGCTCAGAACACTATGACAACGCAATACTTAAAAGCCCGATTTTCGAATTTTTTATTTATTTACTAGCCGCCTTCGGCGACCATCTGGTTCGCGATCCCTGAAAAATCCGACTTTACGAAACTCCCGCTCGGTGGCGCCTGCGGCACCTTTTTCCCATTTCAGGTCTAATAACAGCTTATTGATATATCGTGAAAATAGCTTATTGAAATCGCAGTAAATTTCCGTGCGGTAGCGCCTTCGGCGCCCTCTTCCCTTTTCGATATCAGAAACAGCCTGTTCGCTTATGATCTTTCAAATTTCTGACTTTAGCTAAGTCCCGCTCGGTGGTGCCTGAGGCGCCTTATCCCCGTTTTAGAACTTACAACAGCTTCCTCGCTCATTAGAATTTGAAATATTGAAATTTTAAAATATTACAGCGCCATCTGGCAGTAGAAATTTCTGTAATATATTGTTCAATTCCAAATCAACAAAGCTTTTAAATGATGTATTACTTATGAAATTATTTTAATTAGTAGCTGAGATACAAAAGAAAGCCTAATCAGGACACCTTAAAACGTGTAAATCAGGTGAAATCTCGAATTCGACTTTCGATTCTCCAAAACTTGCTTAATTCCGGGCTATATACCGTTAAAAATTATTAGTACGAAATGTGAGCGAAAATCTGAATTTGAAACTCTGTAAAATATAAAAGAATAAAAATTTTCTGGGTTTTCTGTAGTTTTCTCTGAAAGTTTCGTACAGAATTTGAACGGCTTATATCATTTTAATAGCCTGCAATAAAAATACTTTAAAATATCTTTTGAATGATGTATTATGTATTACAATGATATATTTTTGACTCAAAATGGCTAATCTATCAAGGGCGATTAATGATTTCTATTGAAATCCGTCTAAAATTTAAGAATTCCAAAACTGCTTTTATACAACCGAATTCATAAAAAAAGGAAAAAAAAAAATCAATATTATTCTGTTAAAAGTAACTTTTGGTGTCATTAACAGATGAAATAAAAATGAATTTAAATAAATGTCTATTTATTTTATTTTTAAAGCTATACTTTAGATTTTTTAACTGCATACAGGTGAGTCATAATGACGGGCAATTTCGAAGTTTTGCTTTTGATCGATTTTAAATTGAAAAAATTCAAAAACTGGTTTTTTTATTTCCAATACTTTGTCACGTGTTCGAAAAACAAAAAATAGTTCTTTTTTTTTCGACCGGAAGAATAGTGAGCCAGCATGTCTAGCACCTGGCACTGAAGAATCTTTGATAAATGAAATAACTGCCTGTTGCCAACTACATTTCATACTTTAGTTAATTTTAAAAAATCTAATTGCTGTAGAGATAAGCCACTTGCACTCTTAGATTCGGAAAAAAATCCCCTTTCATTTGGTACCAAATTCGTAACGATCGGACTAATATTTCTAATTTATTTTCCATTTTTTCTGCTTTTAACTCTGTTAAAATATCTATTTTTATGCATTCGCGGTGAATTCTGGTAATTGAGATTAGACATGGGTCTACATTTTAATTAATATCTCCGCAACTAATTAAAATTTTTAAATTCTGTTTTCACTATGCATTCGGGCAGGCTTCGGATCACCCGTATGTCAAATTTCGTACTTCTGCGTTCAATAGGGGCTGAACGTATAGATGCTCAGACAGACAGACAGAGAGACAGACATCTTCTTTTATTATTATAGATTTATTATTATTTTTTTTATTAATTAAAATATAAAAATAATAACCTTCTAATAGCTTTAAAATTAGCCATTTAAATATTAGCTATAATTTAATTGTTACTAAAAAAAAAAAAAAATTGAGTTCATTTTCTTTCGACATAAAAATAAATACATTTACTTTAAACATGAACATTAAAATATTATAGAAAGTTAAACTAGTCATCTCACAAAAATTGACTTCATTATAACTTTAAAATTTTTCTACACATTGATAAAGTGCTAATGTAGTTCATGATGCTGATATATGTTGTTATAAAAGGATTAATATTTTATTTTTAAAACCAATGTTTTTTTACCATGTTTTTATTTATAATTTCATTGTTGCCAAAAAAATTTATATTTATTTTATTTTATTTTATTTTATTTATTTATTTATTTTTTTTTTTTTTTTTGACAGGAAAATACATTTACTTAAACAAGAACAATAAAAAATTGCAAAAAATTAAATTATGCATCTCACAAAAATTGCGTCATTATCCCTTTAAAAATTTTATACACATTGATAAAGTGCTAATATAGTTCTATAGCTATAACTTTCCAACTAGCTGGACATTTGAAACTTTTAGAATATCTCAGAGCATGATGACAATGCATTCTTTTAATAGTTTTATTCAATTAATAAATGTTTGAAAATTTCTTATTATTGCTCTCTTTATTACGCATTTGATCATTTTCTTTCAAGTTGATGGGATAATTCATATTTTTTTTTTTTTTTTTTTTTTTTTTTATCTATTTAAGATTGTCAAGTTTATGTGATTCAACAGAAAATTTAAAAACATGGTATATAAAAAGTTCTTTTCATCGTGTAATTATTTCAATGTATGTTTACATCTGTCACTTCCTTGTATAAAGTAAAAGAAAGTATTGTGAAATTACTTTTTGGTAACTATGTGACTTTCTGTTTTGGAGATAGCCACAAAAACATAACATTTTTGGTCATTATATTACTTTGGTCATTGATTACTACTCTCATTTTGGAGATTTCAGCAGAACCTATTAACAGTTGTGTCGAAAAATATTTACAGAGGATAATCCTTTCTTTTATTAGAAAGAATTATCCTACATAAATATGTGTTTTGGGGAATAAATATACTTGCAAAGGCATGAGCAACGTAATAGTAATTTATTGGCTGTAATGGTGGTCAGTCTTGATGATAATTTTGATTACGTTCTTAGTAACTTGGTGAGATTGATGACCAAATTTGGTAAAAAAAATAGTCATTTGTGATTGCCAAAGTCTAAAAGTCAAAGTCCAAATCCTTTCTTGATTTGAAACAGAGTTAACGAGCTCTTTGGTATTATGTATTGATTTCTTGCCACTAATTGTCCCAAAAGAGTATAAAAAAAGACCATCTCTACTTGTGTGAATATGATTGAAATCTGACTTGTGCATTTGTTATTGAGAAATTGTGCAGTAAATTGTTGATTACTGTTCCTGTACAAGAGATTCAAGCTCTATGTTAACACTATTTGTAGGACTAGTAGTACAAGCGTGTGATATTTATTGGAAATACAATTTTGTTAGGAATTTCTGTCGAAAAATGCATTCATTGACTAGAACCTGTTTGTTTATTTACAAACCACTTACCACACCAGAAAGTGTAATTGTTTTTGTAACAATACGTATAATTAAATGACTGTACAAGAAAGCCATGTGGTGTCCACATCTCATTTTTTATTCTGCCTAAAGTGAATCTAGCATACAATAGCATGCCTTTCTATGAAAAAGATTTTTAGTATGGGTTTTGCAGAGGTTTTATATAGCCAAGCAATTGAATGTTCTTTAACAAAACTGCTGAACTTTTACAAGATAATTATATATAAGCAGAAATTCATTATTACAGATGTACAGAAAGCACAAAGACAGACTGAAAGTCAAATAAAAAATATTAGCATTCATCAAACAACATAAGAAGGTATTTAAAATGGTTAATACTACTAAAAATGCACTTTCAATAACTTCCTCTTATATACCGCAATGTATCCGAACCTTTCATGTGATCTGGTAAATAAAACTTTAATGCTAATCCAACCATATTGAATAGAAAAGGCGCTTTTGCACATGCTAAAGATGATGCTACTTTCATCTAGTGCGCTGGAGAAAAGAAAATGGAACTTTCGTGAAAAAAGTTAAAGTGAAAGGATTTTTATTGCCTTCATACCACCTAAACTCTACAGATCATAGGACTGAAAGCCTTATACACAGTAACGTATCTAATTTCCTTTGTTTATACATGTCTGCAAACTATTAGTGACATGCATACTATTTTGAATAGGAAATCATCTATTACTTTAAATAAAATATATTAATTTTGAGACATGCTAAAAATATTTGCAGAAAATCAAATCGCGAACAGAGACTGATAGACGATTAAAAAAAGGTTCGGGCCAACACGGCACAGAAAAAATTTCATCCAGGCCCGGCCCAAGTACAGACAAAAAAAAAATTGAGCCTGGCCCGGTCCGAGCCTACAAAAGAATTTTATGCCCGAGCCCAGCCCATGCAGACCTCTACAGTAAAGCACCATTTATACATCTTTCAAGGGACTGACGTGAAAGAATGTATAAATGAAAGGATATGTAATCGAAATTTTAATAAAAACACTTTGATTACTCTAAATTCAATTCAATGTAAAATTTATATGAAAATACTAATTAATAAAGTTTCTTAAGTTAGTAAATGTATATTATACTTTTTTTAAGACAATAATTTTTTTTTTTTTTTCTTTTAAAGATTTATTATTAAAAATGAGAAAAATCATTTTATTAATGCATATCTTTAATAATAAGTATATGATTTATGTCCATACAGATAGTTATTTGATTACATTAAAAATCTTTAATGTTCGTCTGATTTGCTGCTTGTCTATGAATATCAAAAATTCTACCTTGAATTCTATTGATTTTTAGATTATTCTACCTTTCCTGTGTCCCCCCATTTAAGATGCTTTTTAGGAAAAATATGTCTTATTTAGAATGGAAAATAATGACAGGTCGAGAAATTTTGCGAATTTTACTAAATTGGAAAAGACGTATAACTGATATTAGCAGCGTATAAATGAAGAATTTTTGCATTAAAATGACTAGGAATGAGTCGGCACTTCACTAAAAGGACGTATAAATATTAAAGACGTATAAACGAGAGACATATAAAGGGTGCTTTACTGTACATTGTGATAGGACTTTTCTTGTTTTTAAATGCTATTTCCATTAAGTTATAATTAATCATTAGCTAAATATTGTTATTTGTTTTATTTATTTCCTATTATTGAAGCAGGTGGAGTTAGTGTATTAATTAATGAATAAAAATCTTCATATATAAACAGCTTAAATTGCAAACATATATAAAAAACTTTTGGGTTGAAATAATAGCACTACTCTACATTAGACAATAAAAAGAAGTACATGAAATCAACAATGTTCAAAATCAAAGCACGGAACATAAGTTACAATAAAGTTAAATAAAAATATTAATGAATTAACAGAAGTAAGAATTTTATTAATAAAAAATAAAGAAAACTTAAAAATACAAGGAATAAAAAAATAATTATTATTACTAGTAACAAAGCAAAGAAAGTTATGCAAGTAATTTGCTAGCATCAGATATGAAAAGCGACGAAGAATGATCTTGAAGAGCAGACAATATCTCATCTCGCTGACAGCTTTGGGGTCAATCCATTTGAAATCACCCAAAAAGAATAAAATTTGTTGCTCAACATTTTTTATTTTTCTTATTTTTTTACCAGTTTTTCCCCGTTATTAGGTGAGTTCAAAACTGTCGAAAAAAAATTTTTTAGGCTCATACTTTTTTTTTGACGGCCATTTTGAATTTGCATCGTAACTGTTTTTAGGACAAAAACAAGGTTTGCATAAAAGTATCTAACTCTGTTAATTTTATAGATATCAAGACAAAATAAAAACCAAAATTATCAGAATGACCCCCTAGATGTTTTGTACATGCATAATATTTCCTATGTCGTGAGAAAAGCGAAGAAAAAAATTCACAACTATAGATAGAAAATTGACTTAAAACGGTAATTTTAGTGCTGCAAAACTACTTAAAAAATGAGACTCATCAATAGTTTTTTTTTCCTGCGTAGATTTGTTACAGGACTAGTTACTGTAGAAGTTTCCAGCTTGAGAGTTTTATTCTTTTTTTTATATAATTTTTCAAAAATGCCCAAAATTGCATTTTGGCAATATTTAAAGTTGAATATCTCAAAAGGGACTGAGTGAAAAATTATGAAATTCATACAGATAACATCTCTTTATGATAGAAACATATGATAAAAATTTGGTGACTGAGACTCAACTGGTTCCAGAGTTATAGTACATCGAAGTTGGCCCAAAATTGCATTTTATGCACACAGTATTTCTTAAAAATTAATTTTAAAAATCCATTTTCCTGTATATTATAATTGCTATAAAACATATATATATATATATATATATATACATATATATTAACTCTAATAACTTAAAATGAGCTATTTAACTTTTTCAAACAGAAATATCCTAACTACAAAATTAGACGGTCAGTTTCTGTGCTATGCGACCGAAGTGGTGTGTCCTCCCAGGATCACCTTCCACACATAGTGTGTATGCGTCTGCAAATATAACCAGAACGTAAAACTCTTGATTGAAGGAGCAAGGCTCAAAATAAATTACAGGGAACTGATAGAATTACTTGTGTGCAGTGGCGGCTCGTCATTAAGGGCCAGCGGGCTCGGCCCTACTTAACTTTTTTTTTTCGATTAATTATTATTATTATTATTGTTGTTCATTATTTCATTCTTTTTCTTTACTGCTCAAAAATATATATATACAAACTAACATCTTGCATCCATTTTTTTCTTAATATGCTTCTCATTATCATTTATTTGTCAATATGCCTTTTTCAAGAGTCATAAATCACTTAACACATTCGCGACCGCTGATGTTGAAAAAAAAAATTAAAAATACAGACTTGGACCGACAGCTGCTTCGTTATCTAAGGGTAGGGCCACATCATTACCGGCCCATCTTGGCGTATTCATTTATACAATAGTTATTCTATCAGATCAGCAGGTTAACACATTTGGCAACGAACTCTTTCATCAGCATTAGCATGCTGTAATTTATCGTCTGTAGGGCACCGGCAGACTGGCCCTTTGAGACAAAACTATAGGGAAAAAACCCGTCTATTTTAAAGAATGTTAACCATACAATTCCTTGATAAAATTTGGCGATTTTTGCATTGCTTTTATTTGTATGATTTTTCGGTGCATTTTTTAAAAACTTACATATGATAGTTTTAAATTTTATCGTTTAAAAATGAATTCTGTTGATAGTCAAAAATATTGGGCTTAGAAGGCAGAGCACGCAAATTATAATGCATATTGATGAGTCCATATTAAAACGAAACACTTTTAATTAGACGAACACTCACATCACATAGTTACATATAGAGAAAACAAATATTCAACAAGGTACAGGTAAAAGATGCGCCGTACGAAAACAGTCCAAGTGGTGGCGCGCCAGTCGTTATTGGAATGATCTATTATACAGTGAAGGAGGGTAAATACAAGAGGCATTGGTAATGGAAAATAAATGTAACCTAACACCCCCCCACAATGTCGACGTATTTACCTAAATAACAATGTTACATCTTCCAATCCCATAATTTTACAACAGTTGTAATGTTTTGATGATGTTAATGCTTTTGTAAGAACATCAGCCCCCATATTTTCAGTAGACACAAAATTTAAATCAATAATTCCATCTTTCAGTGCATCCCTTATGAAATGATGCCTAATGTCTATATGTTTGGTGCGCTTATGAAAGATCGGATTTTCAGCTAATTTAATAGATCCTAAGTTATCTGTAAATATACTCACTTTTTCAATTTTGCCTTCAGATAACTCATTTAGTAATTTACATAAATATATCCCTTCCTTAGTGGCATCGGATAAAGCCATATATTCGGCTTCCGTTGATGAGAGAGCTACGGTACACTGTTTACGGCTTTCCCATGTAATTGCACTCCCGCAAAAAATGAAACAGTAACCTGTATATGACCTACGGTCATCGAGGCAATTCCCCCAATCCGCGTCAGTGTAACCGAACAAAGGCTCATTACTTTTTCTAAATACAAGTCCAAAATTTATTGTTTTCTTTAAGTATCGTAAAACTCGTTTAGCGGCAGTCCAATGAGTTTTATCAAAACAAGTTAGAAATTGACTTAATTGACTGACGGAATTTGCAATGTCCGGCCTGGTGGAAGTTGCAAGATACATCAAACTTCCAACTAATTCACGGTAGGGATATTCGTTTTCACAACATTTTTCGGCCTTTTTTAATCGAATGCTTGTATCCATAGGACAAGCTACGGGCTTGGCTTCTGTCATGCCAAAACGCTCTAAGAGCTCTCTAATATAACTATGTTGACTCATTGTTATAAGGCCATTTTCTAACTGAAAATTTATCCCTATACAATATTTAACTATGCCTGAATATTTAACATCTAGTTTTTCATTAAGATGAATTTTGAAGTTTTCTAACATATCAGGGTCCTGTGACATAAACAATATGTCATCAACGTAAATCATTATAAGAGTCAACCCTTTATCACTTTTAATATAATATAAACATGGATCTGTATTTGTTTGTTTTGCTCCGAAATCATTCAAAATTTTATTTAATTTAGTGTTCCAACACCTCCCGGCCTGCTTGAGGCCATAGAGCGATCTTTTTAACAAAAGAACTTTATTCCCTACATTTAGATATTTAAGAATCTCGGCTGCTTTATCAGATATGTCCCTATCGCAATTTTCATTTATAATTATTTGAAGTATTTCTTTAAAGTAATCGGGAACTTCCATAAAAATTTCCTCATCTAATTTTCCATTCAAATATGCTGACGTTATGTCAAATTGATGTATTTTTATTCCTAATTTTGCAGCATAACCTGCTAAGATTCTAATAGATCCCATTTTTGCTACCGGAGAAAAAGTTTCACGAAAATCTATACCAAATTTTTGACTAAATCCGCGAGCTACTAATCTCGCTTTATATTTCAAAAGAGATCCATGTTGATCATATTTATTTGTAAGGACAAATCTACCTTTTATGCATTTTTTCTGGGGTCTTTCTACTACTTCGAATGTATCATTTTTTAATATTACTTTTATTTCGTCAGTCATTGATTTATACCAATTCGAAGCTTCCGGACTTTTCAAGGCATTATTTATTTCTATTTCCGAATTAAAACTATAAACAGCATTCGCAATTGATTCCGGCTCCCTGATTATTTCGCGATTACGCAATGACAATATATTTTTATCTTCAAGCGCCGATTCTGAGTCACGTGACAGTTCATCTTTTTCATATTTTATTTGAGGAGGAGAAATTTTTTCTTCTGCCTGCTGCATGTGTGAGTCATTTTGCGATTCGCTTAATTGTATTTCTCTTTCAAAAACATGTGGATACAATTGACCTATTTTTGAAACATCATTAGATTTCGCTTCAAAAAATTTTACGCTACGGGATAAAATTACTGTGTTTGATTCAGGAAGATAAATACGAAATGCCTTAGAATTTTCTGAATAACCCACAAATATCCCCTTTTTAGACCTTGGGGAAAATTTGTGTTTAGGGTGGTTATTGAAAAAATAAGAAGTGCAGCCAAAAGATTTAAAATAGCTAACGTTAGGTGTTATTCCATAATTCATATGGGGTTTTTCCATTTAAAGCTTTTGTTGGGCATCTATTTCTTATATAATTAGAAGTATTAATAGCTTCTGCCCATAAATTTAAGGGTAATTTTGATTGTGATAATAGACAACGGGCCATTTCGACGAGAGTTCTATTTTTCCTTTCACAAACACCTGATTGTTCCGGACAATAAGGGGTTGTTAATCTATGCTGAATACCATTTTCTTTTAAGAAATTTTCAAATTCAGTCCCAATAAATTCGCCCCCATTATCACTCATGAATTTTTTTATTTTTATAGATTTTTCATTTTCCCAAAGAAGTTTGATTTCTTTAAAAGCATTTAATGCTTCATCTTTAGTTTTTAAGAATTTTACTGCACAATAACGAGAATAATCATCAATAAAAGTAATAAAATAAAGGGACTTACCTATTGAGGGAACCCTAATAGGCCCACAAAGATCCGAATGAACTATTTCTAACATTTTTGTAACACGATCTGAGTGCTTAGGAAAAGGAGCACGGGTCATTTTATTTAACGCGCAAACTTCACAATTGAAGTCGGATACCTTTTTAATATTTAACCCCCTAATATGACCTTTTAAATTTGAATCAATCAAATCTTTTACATTTAGATGACCCATTCTACAATGCCATTTTTCCACATCGGCAAAAATATTTTTAGAACTATCGACTGATTCACTCGAAAAATTAACTGCATTATTTATATTTGCATTATTATCCCGCAGATAATAAAGTTCATTTTTTCTGTCCGCAATTAGAGTCACATTTTTTTGTCTGTTATTTATAATAGAACATTTGTCTTTAAAAGTTACAGTGAAACCTTTGTCGCACATTTGTGACACGGACAATAAGTTCGTTTTCAATTCTGGAACCAATAGAGCATCATTTATCTCTACATTTTGAAGTTTTGAATTGACTTTTGTTTTAATTAATATTTTACCAACACCGGACACATCAGTTGTTTCATTATTCGCTAAATTTACAGATTTTATATCCGTATCCTTTAAATTGTGAAAATTGGAGTCATCCTTCCCCATGTGTCGAGTACAGCCGCTATCGACACACCAAAGATTCTCGGATTGTTCTTTGAATAATATGTTCGTATTCGTTGAATTTGTGCTGGCCAGTAGTCCTAAACTGTTTTGTCGATATTTAAATGATTTATCTTTTTCACACTGATTTGCACGGTGACCGATACGTTTACATTTCCAGCAAGTAATTTTTGAATTATCTCTTTCGTTCTGAGTGTACTGTTCAGTAATCTTAGGATTCCTTTTATTTTTATTCCACGGAGCAGGTTTCTTTCAGAAATTCCCAGTCATGAACGCTCCATCGTTCGGTCTGTCATCATGGCGTCTGGCGTCGTTTTCTTCTACTATTTTTATTCGTAGTACTTCTGGTTTCGGTAGCTCATCCCTGGATTCTATTGCGCACCGGAAATTTTCATAACTGGATGGTAGGCTGTATAACAACATCACAGTTAACAAGTCATCATCTATTCTAATGTCCATTTCAGATAGTTTATCGACTATGTCAAAAAACTTTCGAAGATGATCTCGAATGCTCACAGAAGAGGAATCTGCCATTTTATGTTGAATAAGCGATTTTAACAGTGACGCTTTTCTAGCGGGGCCTTTAGATTGATATATTTCTTCTAATTTTTTCCATATATCCAGGGATGTTTCACAGTTTTTTATTTGTTTCAGTTCAGAAGGCGATATACACAAAATTATGTCGGCTTTGGCCTTTTCATCCATATCAGTCCATTTATCGAACGCTTCTTTTGATGTCGCATCACTTGCCACGAGGTCTGGCTTTGGTTTAGAGCCAGATACATAAATCCAGGATTCATTTTTTATTAAGAGTGCCTTCATTTGTATCTTCCATGTCTCGTAATTATCTTTGTTTAAAGTTTCAATACGTAGTGTTCCATAAGACGCCATTTTTAAACGTGGTCGTCTATCTAACAGATAAAAGTCTATTTATCGTAAATAAAAAATTAATTTGCTCTGGGCCCATAACCTATTGGGCTTAGAAGGCAGAGCACGCAAATTATAATGCATATTGATGAGTCCATATTAAAACGAAACACTTTTAATTAGACGAACACTCACATCACATAGTTACATATAGAGAAAACAAATATTCAACAAGGTACAGGTAAAAGATGCGCCGTACGAAAACAGTCCAAGTGGTGGCACGCCAGTCGTTATTGGAATGATCTATTATACAGTGAAGGAGGGTAAATACAAGAGGCATTGGTAATGGAAAATAAATGTAACCTAACAAAAAATATATTTTTTAGATTAGCGTTTGAGATATAAAAGCTCTTAATTAAGAATTTAAAACCTCTCTAACTGCGGTATTTTTAATTTAAATGAAAAAATGGAAAGAAAATGTGCAACTGCGATATTTTTCTTCAGATTGGTATACTAAAACTTTTATGCAAATAAATTGTAAAATTTTAAAATAAATAAATAGTGGATTTCCATGGATATATAGATTAACTATCTACATAAAAATGTAGGTTTTTTTTACAGGATTTCTTAAGGGGGTATTCTGGTTTAGAAATTGAAAAAAATCGTTTTTTTTTTTTTTTTTTACATATTTTCATAGTATAACCCTTTAAAAATATGTTCCTAAAAGGATTTTTCAAAATTCGAATTATTTTCGGAGTTACAGCTCATTTTGTGATGGTACGCGCTGAAGGTACTCTCGATGAATTTCAACATGAAAACCCTCCGTTAACTGAAGCTGTTCAAAAAGTTATAAAACCAATCTACGAGGACTTATCTTCAGAAAGCTTGCTGGAAAGGTGCTTGGGCTCTGAAACTCAAAATAACAACGAATCTTTAAATTCGCTCATCTGGACTTTCGCACCCAAGCATATCCATGCTGGTACCCATACAATAGAAATTGCTAATTTCATTGCGGTATGTATATTTAATGAAGGGTTTTTACTAGTTTTAAAGATTATGTCAAAAATGGGAATAACAATTGGGCCAGAATCCCACGCGTTCGTTAATAGACGCAATCAAGTCCGAATTAACAGGTCCGAGGTACGAGCTTCTGAGGCTTCCAAGGAAGGTAGAACTGCTAGATCATCTGAAAGGTCGTCTTTAAACATGACATTTGAAGTGGAGGAAGGTACTTTGTATGGAGCAGGAATCGCTGATTAAAAAAAAAGTAAGTATAACAAGCCGTTAATCGACTCCTGTTGCACGCGACTTGTCCTCAAACTTTAAACGCGTTTTTCTCGGAACTACATTTTCAGAAACGGTGTGCATGATATCTCAAGTTCTACTCAACCGATTCACATGAAATTTAATACAGATCTTCTTTATACATTATAGTATCGCACTACCAAGAGTTTTTTAAAAAAATTTTCTTTTTTATATTTTTAAAAAATTCCGAACGGTCAAAAAACAGGGAAAAAACGAAACGTATTTTTCAAAACGCTGCCATTTTGTGAGAATTTTTTTTTTCTTAATCTTCTCGTAGTGCGATAACTATATCCTTCCTCTTCAAGGATTATTAATGGTTTTCCATTTTAGGTCACTGGAAGGACTAGTATCCTGCACACCAGGACACGCCATTTTTTCAACAGTCCCTACTTTGTCGGCCTGCAGTTTTTTGAAATTTGATTTTTTTTTTTAATATTATGCATGTTTTGTATTCTTTAAATATCATTAAAAAACTTATAAAAAAATGGATAGTAAAAATATTTATTGTTTTTTTTTTACCGCCTCCAGAAAAACACCTAAAATTTGAGCTTCTAAACCAGAATACCTCCTTAAAAATACGGTTTGATAAAACAGTTTTATTATGACTATTACTTAAAGACAATAGACCGTCTTTCTTTCTTTCTTTTTTTTTTTTTTTATATATCCTTTAGGAAAAAAAAATCTTTTTGTTTTTTATTTTATTTAAGAATCAATCTTAAATTCGCAACAAACATTATGCATAAAAACATCATAAAATTGTGTCAAAAAGTAGGAATTTTATAATCGTAAAACCTTTTGAGAGGAGCTCTTCCGAAATCCTATGGTGAAGAGTGACAGATGCTGTCACAGGCCCCTTTCAAAAGGTTAAAATTTTTAAAATGACATTTTTCAATGTTCGAAATTTAAGTTAAATTTTCTCTAAATGCACATTTTTTATAATTTTATGCATGAAAATTCGAAACTCAAAAGGATAAAGATATTTAATTTTAAATAGATGTTTTCTAGCTAATTTTCTCTAAATTGAATCAAAAATTAAGAAATTTAATTTAAATTATTTAAAATTAAGCTCTTAAAGTGATAAACATGGTAGTTTTTTAATATGTATTCATATTAGTACATTATTCATAACTTTCCAGGGTTGCCAACTGCTCCGATTTCTGCGGAGTTTCTCCGAAAAAATATAAAAACTCCGCAACTCCGCGAGTTATTTTTTATGCTCCGCAAATTCAGTCTTGACCACCTAGCTAAATATTTATTAAATACATAAGACTGAATAGTGGCAGACACTGGGGGAAAAAAAACAAAAAAAACTACTATCTTTTTTCTTTCTTTTTTTCCTTTCACACATCTAGACAGAAATTGCAATCCAATCCTTATCAACTTTCGATTTTGCATTTCCAACAGTTGCCGCATAAAACATTCTTTGAATTTTATTTTTTATCTATGAAAGTGCTTCAACGCCTCTTGAAAATAAAAAAAATAACAAAACTAACTTTTACAATCTATTTAAACTATTTTTTACAGTCTAGTTGAAGAACCACACGCTTCATCGTAAATACGCATAAATAAATAGTAAAGGAAAAAAAAAAAATTCTAGTGCAAGGCATTGCATAATCGAAATATTGCTGACTCAGAACGGGAACAAGTATTTGTCTACATTAGCTGAGAGTGCGCTTAATTAAAACCGCAAGCTGAAAGGGGGGAAAGAAAGAAACCGAGTGCTATGATTATCTTTATGGCTATGATTATGCGGTATTTGATTTTCATTTAAACTCTATCAATGTTTCAGTAATCTTTTCTTAATAAGTCGCTGAAAAATAATACTTTCTAACGAAAAAAAATTGTTTATTTTAATTATTTATCGATAAAAATAATGGATTCAAAGCTACTGAACTTTAAGTATGATTGACAACGCAACGAATCTAAGACCAGGAAGAAGTATCTTCCGTGGGAGACTTTCTAAAGTGTCTTAGGTCGTAATCACGCGAGTTTTGTAGAAAACAGTATAAAGTTGGACTTTAACGGAGGAATTGTCCTCTGTAATAGGAAACTTTCTTAAGTGTTTTAATATACAAGTTTCTGAGAAAATCACGGAAAATTTCGAACTTTATTGTACCAAGTATCTACCGTTGGAGAAAGAAAAAGAATATTTTCTGTGCTTTTTCTTAGGATAACTGAATACGCAATAACTTAGTTTTTATAGTGCGTGGGTGATTCTAAGAAATTTTCATATCTGAAAATGGGACTTTCACAAAAATAGTCGTATTTAAAATGGATTCGTCACAAAAATAGCACAAGAAAATTGCGTATTTTATAAATCAGCCGCAAAAAAATGACATTTCAGTAATCAAATAATAATTAAAAAAAAAAAAAAAAAAAAGGCTGATTTATGACTAAATAATTACACATTTTTAGAAAAATAACATCTATTTTAGCAATTAGTTTACGATTACGTAATTTTAAAAATTAGCTGTAAAATAATTCCGTATTTCTATAAAAAGCCACAAAATTATAATGCAAATCATGTTTGAAAAAAGCAGAAATTCATCGATTAGCATCAAAATAAAGCGTTTTTCAGCGATTAATTGCGATTAAACATAAATTTTGTTAATTAGCGGCGAAATGATTGCGTATTTCCGTCATCAGCTACAAAAATACCGCGATTTACTGAAATAACTGAGAAAAAAAAAAAAAAAAACTTTATTGGCTAGTTGCCAAATGATAGCATATAAAACGTAAATTTTTTATTATTAGTGGGTAAGTGATCCCGTATTTGCGAAATCTACTTCAAAATTATTCCCGATTTCCGAGATTCTACTATGGAAAAAAAAAAAAAAAAAAAAATATCAAATTTCACTGATTAGTGGCAAAATAGTTGAGTATTTAAGATTCAGCTTTCAGAAGAACGTATTTTACATAGATTAGTAGCTAAATAATAGCGTGTTTTGGCAATCGGCTGCATAATAATCGCGTATTTTAGGATTTACCTTTAAAGAAGAGTTAATTTTATCAATTAGAGCAAAATTATAGTATATATTAGCAATTATTTGCTATTAAACGTAGATTTTGTAAATTTGCAGCGAGATAATTACGAATTTCGGCAATCGGTCGTAAAAATATCGCGAATTCTGTCAAATACGGGAAGAATAGCATATTTATTTAATTAATGGTAAAAACGTAATCCTACCTCCCCCCCCCTCTATGAGAAATTCTCGATTTTTTAGGTATATTTAGCAATAATCTTAAGGGGGGAAAAAAGGTTTCAGAAAAGTTGATGTCTGTCAGTTTGCACTGAAATTGATTTTAATGTTGTACAATTTCAATCCTTTTCCATCCTTAATAACAATGATTATTTTATTGTAGATTCAGTTTTATTACATTTACTAATATCTAAACTATTAAAATTGTTCATTAATTTGACTTTTGTTACTCCAAAAATTTAAGATTTTGTTTAAAAAAATCCAAATTTTGTATCTGTTTGAAGTATAGCATTGAAATTATTTTCACATCAATTGTCTTGTTCTTGTAATTAAACAAGTTTCTTTTGAATAGGCAGGCACTAAATGTTTGATTATTACTGAATAATGAATATTCAGTATACCGAATAATAACTAAAAATTCGATGCGTACCTACATTTTACCTTTTTTTTTTTTTTTAATTATTATTATTATTATTTTTTTTTTTTTTAACTTAATTTCATATGACTATTGTTAATTTATTTTTGTTAGTAGTTTCTTTTATTGAATTTAGAAGTTAAACAAACTAATTAAGCATATATCAGCAACTAATCCATATTTATTAGAAACATCGTACACTCGCAGCGACAGGTAAACAGAATAACAGCTCGACTGAGCTTGCTTCTCGAAGTAGAAGTTGAAGTAGTAAAAGAGGTGTTGCCAATACGAAAATAAAAATAAAATGTTACATACCCATTACATAGTTGTTGTTTTTCTTCTTTTAACATTATTTTTACATTATACAAAGATATAACTGCAATACTTCCCCTTGTTAAAAGAGAAAAATAAATAAACACTTTCAAGTTAGAGTTCTAAATTGGCACTTTCAAATTAAGAGTTCTAGATGTATAAACAAGAATTTAAAGTCTATACAAGTCCCATCTTCTCACAAAGCATCAACAGTCTTGGTTTGTGCAAGGGTTTTGTCATCAGGTCTGCTATCTGCATTTCCGTGGAAATCTGCTGCACATTAATTTCTTCTTCTAATACTTTTTCACGGATGAAGAAATGTTTCAAACTTATGTGTTTAGTTCTGCGATGATATTCAGGGTTTTGAGCCAGTCTAACAGCAGCACTGTTGTCAACACAGACTGTTGGAACTTCTTTTAAAGGAGAAACTCCACTGATCAGTCTTTTCAGCCAAATCAGTTCTTTAGCAGCTTCATTTGCTGCAACTATCTCTGCTTCTGTTGTTGACGTTGCTACCATGGCCTGACGCTGACTCAACCAAGATATTGCTCCACTAGCATACAGACACACTACTCCACTAGTTGATCTGCCTGTCTGAGGACATCCACCAAAGTCAGCATCACTGAAGCATTCTAAAACTCCTGGTTTGTAGCTTGATTTGTAGATGATGCATTTTTCCTTGGAGCCAGCAATATACCTGAAAACAAGCTTCACTCTGATCCAGTCTTCTTTAGAGGGATTTTCTAATTTGCGTGACAAAACACTAACAGAGTATGCAAGGTCAGGCCTTGTCCCCATCATCAAATACATTAACGCTCCCACAGCTTCACGATAAGGGAAATCTTTTTCATGCACCTCTTCTTTATAAATTTCTTTGTCCTTCAAAATGGGTGTATAAACTGGCCTGCAATCACTCATGCCAAACCGCTGAAGAATTTTTGTGGCATATGCTTCTTGTCCTATTCTGATGGTTCCATCCTCAAAACGCTTTATTTCCAATCCTAGAAAATATGATGCTGGCTTGCTGGTAATTTTGAACTTTGACTTCAGCTGGTTTATGAAATTCCTGGAATCTTCTTCATCAGTGGCAGCAATCAGACCATCATCCACATAGAGTGCTACGAGTAACTTCTTGCAGTTCTCTTCTCGAATAAACAGACATGGATCTGCTTCACTGATAGTAAAGCCAAGGTCTGATAAGAATTTTCCAAAACATTTATGCCAACATCAAGGAGCTTGTTTTAGCCCATACAAACTTTTCTTGAGTTTGCATACTTTACTGGTGCCATCATTATAGCCTTCAGGCTGATAATAAATGGTTTCATCTAGATCACCATATAAGAATGCGGTTGATACGTCAAATTGCATAAGATGCATACTTTCATTGGCTGCAATGCTTATGAGTGAACGCACAGTTCCAAGCTTTGTGACTGGACTAAAGGTCTGATCATAATCGATACCTTGTCTTTGCTTGAAGCCTTTAATTACAAGTCTTGCTTTGTACTTGTCTACAGTTCCATCTGGATTTTTCTTGACTCTAAAGACCCATCTGCAAGGAAGAGCTTTTACATTGTTTGGAAGAGTTTCCAGTGTCCATGTTTTATTTTCCTTCAAGGAACTTATTTCTGATTCCATGGCCTTTATCCAAATATTTTTCTCTTTAGAATTAATGGCTTCTTCATATGACTGTGGCTCATTCACTTCATGTATAAATGCTTGGGATGCCATTACATAATCTTCAAAACATTTAGGCTTCTTTAACTCACTGCGTTTTCTTAAGTTCATTGAAGGGGATTCTTTCTCATCTTCATTTTCAGAACTAGTCTCATCAGAAACTTCTAGATCTTGCTTCCCCTCATTTTCAACTTCTGGTATCTCAGGTTCAGGCAAAGGAAATTCTGCTGGATGTTGAATTTCTTCTTTTACATTTTCTTTAACCTGGTCTTTGTGATTTGACTCTTCTTTCTCGTCTTGTAGTGCCAACTCAGTTCTGTCTTCACATTTACTAGCTTTTTCTTCAAAGATCACATCTCTTGATAGAATTACACAGTGATTTTTCTTGTCATAGATGCTGTAGCGCTCATCACCATCATATCCCACAAGGTAGCCTTTCACTGCTTAACTGTCCATCTTTCTTCTTCTTTGAGCAGGTATATGTGCATAGCATGTACATCCTATTATACGTAGGTGTTTTATTCGGGGTTTCTTTTTAAACCATAGCTCATAGGGACTCGTATCTTCTACAGATGACTTGCCTGTCCTGTTAAGGATATAGATAGCTGAACTAACTAATTCTGCCCAGATTGCTGCAGGGAATTCGGCTTCAGGATTAGAATATCTAAATGTTCTGGCCATTTCAACAATAGTGCGAATTTCACGCTCACTGCTTCCATTTTGTTGTGGAGTGTAGGGTGCTGTCAGTCTTGGGGTGATTCCTTTCGACTTCAGGCTCTCTCGAATATCTTCATTGTCAAATTCGCCACCATTGTCACTCAGGAATTCTTTTATGGAATGTCCCAATACTTTAGCATATGCGAGCATGTGTTTCATCACATTTTTCACTTCTGACTTCTCTTTAATAATATAGCCATAACGAAACTTGGTAAAACTATCTTTGAAGAGAACAAAGTATCTTTTCTTCTGAAAGGAATAGTCAAAAGGTCCACACACATCAGCAGTAATTAATTCACCGGGCTCAGATGCTTTCTTCCTGGTGCCAAATGATAACCTGTGTGCTTTGCCATAAATGCATGGTTCACATAATTCTTTATCTAAATTTACACTAATGCCTAATTCTTTTTCAAGCATATTTCTTATGTGACGTTTGTCCTGATGACCCCATCTTTCATGGTACAGCTGTAACAAGGAGCTTTCAGCTTCAGCAGTATGCACTTCTGTCATTTCTTCAAGTTGAATGGGCTCAATATCTGCTTTGAATAATGTTCCATTTACAGTGCGAGATCCATGCAACACTGCTTCACCATTGATCTTCAGCCAGCACTCTGTAGGTGTTGAAACAAATTCACTGTTTGGATTTCTGTCTTGAGCAGCAAGTACAGAAAATAAATTTCTACCTAATTTTGGCACATACTAGACTTCTTTCAGGAAAATTTCTTGGCTTCTTCCACGAATGGTTGCTCTAACTTTAATAGTGCCTTTACCTAGTGCTTCTAGCATTTCGTTACCGGCAGCCTTAATGCCACAAGGATTACTGAATTTCGTAAAATCAATGAAGTATGTGGAACAGTTTGTGACGTGCTTTGTTGCTCCATTGTCGATCCAGTATGCTGAACTGCTATCCACTGCACAGGCCTCTTCACATATGGACATCAATGCTATGTTTGCTGATGCTGCATTTGAAGTCTTCTTTGGAGGTCTTCCATCAGCAATCCACTTTCGACAGAACTTGACCCAATGTCCACTCTGGTGACAGTAATTGCATTTTCTTATCTGTTTTTTATTTTTCGCATTTCCTTTTACTTTAAATGCTTTAGCTTCTAATGCATGTTGACTCTGTACATCATTCTTTGAACCTTCTTCTTTATATTCTCTTTCTTGAGAGCATAATTATGTAGTCAGTTCATCAATGGTCCTCTTTTCTTCATTCAAAAGTAGCCAGCTTGACTTGAAAGAACGATACTCTTAAGGTAGTGTATCCAGAATTTTGCATATCAATAACATCTGAGGCAACTGAGATTCTTGTTTTCTTTGAAGACCTAAGTTCAATTCATTCCAAAGATTTTTTAACTTCGATAAATGTGCTGCCATGTTATCATTCACTGTCCACTTAAACTGGAAAAATTGTAGACAAATGTTATATAACTGGTTGTCAGATGTTGCTTCAAAAAGCTTGTGAAGTTCCAGCCAAACTTCTCTAGCGGTATCAAACCTCATTATTTTTTGCATTGTTTCTTCAGTCATGGAATTAGTTAACACCATCATAGCACATGTGTTACCCTTTTTATACTTCGCGAGATCAATATCGTATTTCTTCAATGTTGCTTCATCAGCTCCTGTAGGTGGCTGATCTGGTTTTATTATTTTTCCTTCGACGATCTCTAAAGCGTCGGCATAATAGTTCAAAGCAAATTTAATACGATATTTCCACATCGGCCAGTCCGATTCTCCACTGAGTGGTTTCAACTGCAATTTTCCTACCTCCATAATTCACTAAGTGCTGTTCTTCGCTGTTAACGGTAAACAAAAAAAAAAGGCTGGTGAACACTTGAATATTAAATCCACTTCAATCAATCTAGAGCTTTCTTTAAACAAAACTTGATTTTAGGACTTAAACATGAGGAGAAAAAACTTTGCCGTTCTTGCCGACCGCGTGGTTAGGGTTACTGCTGATTCGCAAAGATTGTAAAACTTCTACATTTTAAAAACAAACTTTTCTATCACTGCAGTGCATTACAGCGTGCATAAAACCCATAACCTATTGAATTTAGAAGTTAAACAAACTAATTAAGCATATATCAGCAACTAATCCATATTTATTAGAAACATCGTACACTCGCAGCGACAGGTAAACAGAATAACAGCTCGACTGAGCTTGCTTCTCGAAGTAGAAGTTGAAGTAGTAAAAGAGGTGTTGCCAATACAAAAATAAAAATAAAATGTTACATACCCATTACATAGTTGTTGTTTTTCTTCTTTTAACATTATTTTTACATTATACAAAGATATAACTGCAATATCTTTCTTTTTCTTTTTTTTTTTTTTTTTAATTTTTAAAATTGCTCCTCAAAGTAGCCGAAATGCTCCTCAAAATTTCTCTGAATACTCCTCAAATTGTTTTTGAAAAGTTGGCAACCCTGACTTTCCAAATTTCAATATAACTTGTTATAAATTTATTAAAGTTTATTTTATTTGTTTTTTAAGATAAGAAATATGAATATAACATTTGAAATGTTTATTATTAAATGACTTAGGGATATAATTCGCGCAAGCTAAAAAATATTACATGTAGAGTGAGAAAAAAATTGAGTTCAAATTTTAATGGCGTGTAGTGTTAGTGTTAAGGCCAGTTGACTAAAAGTAGGTCCTAGATCTGGGTGGTGTACTCTCCCTAGGGAGTCTTTCTATGTGATGATACCTAGTTCGTATTTATGCGAGTTTCGGAGAAAACCATGGAAAATTGCAAACGCATATATCAGCTAAAGCGACCTGGAATAGAACTCGGCAATTCCTATCTACCATCCTCCAGATATTTAAATTTTGATGCTCCACTGATCAGAAAACTGCAGAATTTTGTAAATGAAGTCGTAAAACATTAATTTCTGAGATAAATTTACGCAGTTTTTTCCATATTGTTAAATTTAAGATTTGCCATAATTTTTTTTTTTTTTTTTTCCAAAAAACTTACGCTTTATATACCTCCTTAATAATGTATGTATTTACGTTTGAACAATGAATATTATTATTGTCAAAGTTATACACCATACGATGGGTCGGGCCCCACTTATGAAAATTTGCACGAGCCGCCACTGCTTGCAGGGCCGGCTCGACCATATAGGCAAACTAGGCGATGGCCTAGGGCGCTCAAATCTAGAGGGCGGTACAATCCAGACAACAAGATCTATTTTATTTATTACTATCTAACGGCACTTTAGAATAGATAAAATGTAGTCTTGGAAACACAGCACTCATGTTGTGTGAAAATTTTAAACACTTACAATCTTTGTCTAGAAAGGACTAAAAGGTACAAGTCTGCTGCTATGACTTGGAAACATTTAATGAGTTTTTCTTGGCGTGTTTTCAATTGGACGTGTAAAAATGAAGTAAATGGATAATCCTCGAATTGACTTTTCAGGGCATCAAAGTCAATCTAATTTATCTGATGAGAAGCGCTAGAGAAAGAGTCACAAACAACTGGCTTGATTTTACCATAATAACGATCTATTTATTTCAAAAACTTACAACATCGAATTGAGTTTTGAAAACAGTCAGTCATTAAATCTGTCCATCTAATTGTTAACAGCTTTACACTATATCTAAAAGTCACTGAGTCATTATTTAATGGGGCTGTATGTTATTGGAACTATAAAGTTTTGACTTTCCATTTAAGGGTCTAAATTGTACATCATGTTTTTTATAATTTTAAGCTGACATAAAAAGAAAAAAAATAATAAGATTTGAAGGAAGCACTAGAAAGAAGTTTTAGCTCTTTAGAATAGGTGACTTTGTAGGGGCTATGCGTGGAGGCTTTTTGGAATTTTACAAAGTGATTCTGTTATAGTTTCTTTTTCTAGTAGCTCAACTTAGTAATAAAATGTGAAATTGCGTTTTCAGTACAGTTAATACTTGAGACTAGCTGTTAACAGAAAATAAAATTTTGGAGTACAATTTTTTAAGAGAAAATTAGAGAACAAATATTATTAGCAAAGCAAATTAGACTCATTTGAAAAGTTATTTTCTTCCGAATCCTAAAGAAACACTATCAGGATAATAATTTGAAAAAACAAAAGATTTTTCCACCTGAACCTGAATAAGCAAAAATCTTGCTTCATCTTCCAAAATAATTAGTAAATAAACAATAGTTTGATATGAAAGAAATAAAGATTGAAACTTTGATAAACAGAACATGGAAAATGCTTCTGGTTTCACATTGAGTTTATGTATCCTTGCAATGTGAGAAAATTCTATGGGTAATCTGCAGCGAATAGACGACATGACTCTCTGACGTCATTCAAAGTCCTGACGATTTTATTTTATTTTATTTAACCTGTAGGAGTCTTCTTTTAACCCACAAACAGTGGAATGTAGCCTATCATAGCACAGCTTTTTCCCACAAACATTGAAAGCTCCGCCTCGTTCTAGTTGTCTATTCTCGACGAACACAAGCCAGATCATGTGTAAAAAATGTTTATTTCCTATTAGAAAATAAGTGAAGAAAGTTTTCGTCAGTACATAACAAAAGACGCCAATGGTGAAAATGTGACCCAAACTCCACTACTAATGCACTACTAAAAACAAAAATTTTTTCTTGGAAACTGTAAAAGTGATTTCGGATTTGATAAACAGGAGGCATTTTCAGAAGAAATTAATATTGCGGTATTATTCCTATCGGAGTCAGAGCCAGCCCGATTACGAAAAATGAAAAAGAAGTTTAATTATGCAGTCAGCTGATAAATCAACAAGTGAGGCTAAACATCATTTTAAGATTAATTTTTATATTTCTTTTCTTGATACAGCAAGAAATTCGAATGATGAGAAGTTCAAACAGACCAAAAAGATAAATCGTGTTTTCGGATGTCTTTCTAACGATTGTGAGTCGTAAAAAAAAAAAACTTTCAAAGTGATTTTGAAATTATGTAGAAGATAAGAAATCTAACTCAAGAAGACTCTAAGGATGTTGATGAAAGTACACTACAGGAAGTTTTGAATAATTTTTGTGAAAGCGAACTAGTACATTGCGTATTGAATTTAGTAACAGCAATAAAATTGTTGCTGACACTTCCTGTGTCTGTGGCCAGTGGAGAACTCAGCTTCATATAATTGAAATTAATAAAAACTTACTAGTGTTCTATAGTGACGTGAGAAACGATTTGTAGGACTATCACCATTATCAACAGCTCAAGATGAAGCTAAAACAATTCATTTGAAGGATATTGTTTCTACTACCGCTAAAAGTAGCGCCGAGAAAACAATAATATGCAATATGTAATAAAAATAATAAGTTGATTATTTATTACAGTATTTGTATGTGTATAATTGTCTGCATGTCTTACATTTTTTAAAAATTTGTTTTAATGGGGCGCCACGAAAATTTTTCGCCTAGGGCGCCAATTTTGCTCGGTCCGGCACTGACTGCTTGTGTGTAACATTAAGAATGAAAGTTGCATGCTGGACAAGTGTTCAGAATGTCCAGGATCCGAAAGTCTTCTGGAAGTTCCAATGAAAGAAATTGGCAATTTACCAGAGGAAGTAGCTTTTAAGCAGTAGGTGCAAAATGACAGAGCAGAATTTATCACCCGATTACTACCAAATGATGAATTTCTAAATCTTCTTGTGGAAGATAGAGTAAAACTAAAATCTCACCATTTCATTTCAACAGTTCAGTCTAATCATTTCAAAGAACTTAAAAATAATCTCAAAAACAGTGAATATTTAGTCATTGGTGATTTTTCAGAAAACTTTACATTTTGCGTTCAGGATGAAATTCAGAACTACCACTGGTCCAACAGCCGAGTTACATTACATCCATTTATTGTTATTATTATTATTTTAAATGAAATTTGCTGTAAAAGCATTTGTATAATAAATGATTATCTTATTCAGGATACCTTTGCAGCTGATGAATTTCAAAAGAATCTCATCAATTAAATGAAGAATTTTTTTTTAAATAAATTAAGAGAAACGAAGTACACTAACACATAATAAATATAATAAAACCTAACTTTACTTCGTGGCCGTTCTGAGATCTTTCAGCGCCGGGCACCCGGGCCTCTTCGGAGAACGTTAGCTCTGTGATGGAGATTTGGGTTTCTGGATGCTTCTTTGTTGACTTCCCAACAGGTGGCTCCATGCCCTATTTGGGGCTACTGCGCCGCTTTCGTTGCATGTGTCTTCATTGGTTGATATTTCGATTGAATATCAATCGTTCAATCGTTCAATGTTCAATCGAAATATCAACCAATGAAGACACATGCAACGAAAGCGGCACAGTAGCCCCAAATAGGGCATGGAGCCACCTGTTGGGAAGTCAACAAAGAAGCATCCAGAAACCCAAATCTCCATCACAGAGCTAACGTTCTCCGAAGAGGCCCGGGTGCCCGGCGCTGAAAGATCTCAGAACGGCCACGAAGTAAAGTTAGGTTTTATTATATTTATTATGTGAAGAATTTTTTACCCGAAGCGAAGATGATGATTTACATCAGCGATGGTGCCAGCAGCCAAAACAAAAATAAGAAAAACTTTATTAATCTGTGCCAACATGAGAATGATTTTAGCTTGATAGCTGAATGGAATTTAGCTACATCTCATGGGAAAAACTTGTGTGATGGTATGGGGGGGGGGGACCACTAAAAGGGAAGTAACTAGCATGCAAAGACTTTACAATAACTAAATTCTTACTCCACAAGACATGTTCAAATACTGAAACGAAAAAATAACCAGAATAGAATACATTTTTGTCTCTGCCGAAGAAATTAAACAAACTGAAGCTAAACTAACAAAAAGATTTGAATTTTGATTGCCTGTAACATGAATAAGAGAATATCATAGATTTGTTCCTATAAGTAATAATCAAATCAGATGTTACACTACATCAATTAGTAAGAAATTTGATGAGCACAAAACTTTGATAGTGTTTATTAACACATCTTCGCTTATAAATATAGACTATGTTGCATACATTCACGAATATCATTGGTAGATAGGCATAGTCAAAGACAAGACCGATCAAAGTAATGATCTATTAGTTCAATTTTTCCATCCACATGGCACAAATACTGCCTTCCAAATATCTAAAAATGACATGGTGTGGGTTCCAGTAAACAAGGTTGTGAGGAAAATTACCCCTATCGAACTAACAACGGTTTCGGGCAGAACACATAACATATCAAAAACGCTATGCAACGGAATTTCAACACTCTTCGATACTTTGAAGAAATTATAAAATTATTATGCTAACTGATAAAATGTACATCAACAGTTTGAATAAAATTTTGTATTTTAAGTTACAATGTTGATTTTTACCATAGATTTTCGTCAAAATTCTGTATGCCTAAAATGCAATTTTCGGCCAAATTTGATGTACTATAACTCTGGAACCAGTTGAGTCTCAGTCACCAAATTTTTATCACATGTTTATGTCATAAAGAGATATTATCTGTATTAATTTCATAATTTTTCACTCAGTCCCTTTTGAGATATTCAACTTTAAATATTGCCAAAATGCAATTTTGGGCATTTTTGAAAAATTATATAAAAAAAAGGATAAAACTCTCAAGCTGGAAACTTCTATAGTAACTACGTAACTAGTCCTGTAATAAATCTACGCAGGAAAAAAATTATTGATGAGTTTTTCATTTTTTAAGTAGTTTTGCAGCACTAAAATTACCGTTTTAAGTCAATTTTCCATCTATAGTTGTGAATTTTTTTCTACACTTTCCTCACGACGTAGGAAATATTATGCATGTACAAAACATCTAGGGGGTCATTCTGATAATTTTGGTTTTTATTTTGTTTTGATATCTATAAAATTAACAGAGTTAGATACTTTTATGCAAACCTTGTTTTTGCCATAAAAACAGTTACGATGCAAATTCAAAATGGCCATCAGAAAAAAAGTATGAGCCTAAAAAAATTTTTTTCGACAGTTTTGAACTCACCTAATAACGGGGAAAAACTGGTAAAAAAATAAGAAAAATAAAAAATGTTGAGCAACATGGCCTGGGTGATTTCTAATTGATTGACCCTTTGGCCCATGTTATTCTATGGGAAAATTTGTCACCGCAATTACTTGTGAACTAATGTATTTTTTAAAATTCGGTTTTCACATTCAGAAAATTCACAAGCTTTAAATTAGTATTCATTTTCCAAAAAATCGATTTCTTAAATTTTTAGTATTTCCTTTTGTGGCTGAAAAATGTGAAAATTTTCCCTCAGTGAAAATTTCCCCTTTTGAACTCAAAATTAAAATTTAAAAATAAAAAAAAATTAATTTTTGGAAAATGAGTAGTAATTCAATATTGCGAATTTTCAGAATGTGAAAACGAAATTAAAAAAATACATTAGATAATGAGTAATTGTGGAAAAACAATTTTTTCCATAAAATAGCATAGGCCATGGCTGTTGGTAAGATTAGGTATTGTCTGCTCTTAAGAGTGGACAATACCTAATCTCGCTGACTGACTCATGTTATTCTATGGGAAAATTTGTTTCCAAAATTACTTATTACCTAATGTATTTTTTCTTTTTTAATTCCATTTTCATATTCACAATTATTAAACTAGTACTCGTTTTTTTTATTTTATTTTTGTGTTTAAAAAAATAAGTTCAATTTTCACATTTTTTAGCTAGAAAATAAAACACTAAAAATGCAAAAAATCAATTTTTTGAAAACCAGTATTAATTTAGCAATCGTGAATTTTTTGAATATGAAAACATAATTTTGAAAAATACATCAGGTATATATTTTTTTAATTTAAAGGTAATGAGTAAGGTGTGAAAAATTTATGGAAATTCATGGAAAGTTAATTTTCACAAAATTTTCCCATAGCATGGGTCTTGGTTGCCAGCAAAATGAGTGCTTATCAGATGACAGTTTTGAAATGAAGAGTACCATAAAATATTGAAGTAGACTTTTATATTTAAATCATAGTTATATATAAACAACACTTTACATACTATACATAGTATTTATTGTCACGATTTCCTACGCTATATTTGATGCATCCTGCAGAACATAAAATGACAGCAATTTCCCAGTAATCCAATATGCTATGAGAGCTATTTCTGCTGGATTTTAGACAACTAATGTTTTTGTGGTTATATATTTTTCCCATTAAACATATATTTTTTATTTTTTAATATTAATTTGAATTAATCAAATATTTGTATCCGACAGCATGCAAGTGCAGTTACTCATAGCAGCCTATTTATTTGTATGTTAAATTAGCATAATGATTGGTAGATATAAAAAAATAAATATGTATTGCTAATACTTTTATCAGTTGCACCTTTTCGTTAATTTATAAGAATCCTTCATATTCTATTTATATTTTCAATAGTTATTTTTAAATTGCATTTTTTTCCCCATAAAATTATCTACTCAGAAAAAAAATAGATCATTTATGTGACTGTTATTTTTGTTTCAATATTTTTTCTGAAATATTTTACAATTTATTTATGTTTTTCATGTGTGACTTGTCTTAAAATGGCTATTGCTAAATTAAAGTTCTTGGCGAAAAATGTTCGGTGTATTTTAGTGCCAAAATTTAAAAAATCGACCAGGAGGATCTAAAAATAAAACTGAGAAAATATATTTATGATCTATAGAGTTTAGAATAGTAAAGAAATTTTTTATTGTTCATGTTTTTAAATGTGTTTATTTTTATGCTAAAAGAAAAAAAAAAATGAACTTGTAATTATTTTTGGCAACAATTAAATTATAGCTAATATTTAAATGGCTAATTTTAAAGCTATTATGAGATTATAAATTTATTATTTTTATTAATTAAAAGAAAACTAATCAAAAAATCGAAAATCTGGCATTGAGATGCATCAGGAGAGGTCAGTACAAACCTCCATAAAAATCTGTTTAGCTCTGGGAGCAGCCATTTTTCGAAAAAGCTCCAATTATGCACACACACATATTTTATTTTATTATATATAGAGAGGGGATTCATTTATATATGTTTATATAAAGAGCTTGTGCAAGCAATATTAATAATTAATTATTTTTATTTATTTATTTTTTATTTATTTATTTATTTATTTTTTTTTAGGAAGCTGCTGAAGACACACTCAGATTTTATTTAGACCAAATAGAAAAAGATATTGTCACAGAAAATACTCGTACTGAATCTTTAATCAGCATTATCATCCCTTCCAAATGCAATTTTTGGAGATATCTATTTGGACATTACAATCCAAAACTATATAGTCGTAAAAGCTGTGATAGAAGAAAAAGAGCTCTAGTAATAGATGGTAGAACATTAGCTTATGTACTTGATAAGCCTCTCAGTGAATTATTTATAAATTTAGCCCAACACTGCACATCTGTTTTATGTTGTCGAGCTACTCCTTTACAAAAGGTAAAACAATTAAAAATACAAGATTCTTAAACTGAGTTAATCCTTTCTTTATATCTTTTTTTAATTGGTACTTAACTTGTAAATTTATGTTCTATTTCATATTCTAAAACAAACCGGAGTACATTTAATAAGAGTTAGATGTATAATGGTGTATGTCAACAATCTAATGTAAAAAAAAATGTGGGGGGAAACAACCACATGACTTTCATTTCCCGTTATTACATGTATTTCATAACTTTATTCGGGGATAATGTGATCAGAAAAGATAAAATTGACCTAACAAAAATAGACCCCGAAAAGTTTTCCTGTAATAGAAAGCCGATACTGGTGTGAAGACATGTAAAACCGATTTACATAGCGAGTTAAAAAATAAGAAAAAATAATTGGTAGAGTTATTTTTGAAACATAAATTTCCGAGATCTAAAACTGACCTACCTAAGCAGGATGACTGATAACTTTCCTGCAAAAACCACGTAATACATGAAAAAAGATATCTAAAATGGATTTATGTAACAATTTTCAAGAAAAACGTTAGAGCCGTTTTTGAGGTACTGACTTTTACTAAAACTTGGCATACTCAATTATTGACCGAAAAACAATAATTATATTCAAAAGGATATTTAAAAAAGTGTTAATATGGCGAGTTAGAAAAAAATCTGTACAGCTGTTTTTAAAGGAACGCACTTGCGAGACCTGACATTGAGCTATTTATACAGTACGCTTATCAATTTTCCTGAACTAACCAACTATATCATTCGAAAGGACATCTCATAGAGTGTTTATGTAGCAATTTTGAAAAAAACCGTTCGAGCCGTTTTTGAAATACAGACTTACGGTCCCACTTCCAGTTTCCGATGTTGATAAAGACCTTTGACATGACGTCAAACATTTAAGTTTTTTATTAAGCAAAGTATTCCACAGTAGAAACATTAAAATTTTAAGTTTAATCAAAATGATTTGACTAGCATAGCAGCTAAAAATGTTGACTCAACTAAAGAAAAAGGAAAAATTTAAACTTAACAAAATTTATTTGTAAAAAAACAACATTAATATATATAATGATCCTCATCTGTCATGAACGAATCCGGTTAGTACCGCTTCAAAACAGAAACTTTTCGCAGCCATTTTTTTTTCCGTTTGTTTAATTCAACTTAGGAAACATACATATCATTTTCATACATGTTTTGTATCGCACATATTCTTATTTCCTATAAAACCTTGAAAAACTATTCAATTGTAATGTTTAAATGTTTAAATTAAGTATAACGGATCACTGGCTATTATAAACATGAACCTATAAATAGAATTATGTAACTTCATGATTATAAACAAAGCAAGACCAAATAAAAACAAACCAAAACTGTTGCCATTCAGAAAATACAAATTCCAAATGGACAACTTTTTAATTCCGAATGAACGACTCTTTGACTGTTTCATTAAAAAACGCTTAAAATATTTCTAAAACATATTAGGTTCTAACAGATGACGTCACGAGCATGTTTGCTGAGGGACAGTTGACCTCACTGACCCATTTTATCAATGCGGAATAGTGTTACAAATTTATTGCAACACAGTGTCGTAAATGTATTTGCAAAAGCATAAAAAAATCCGACTTCTACGCTTCCAAAGGCATGGAAAAATTAGCGTTGTCCTTCAGGTTGCTAAGGTTACTAAGAAGAAAGTCATGTGGTTGTTAGAACTCTATCCGCGTTTGTAATGATCGATAGATGGCGCTCTCTGAACTGCAGTTGTTAGTAAATATAATAGCCACGTGGATTAATAATTGTTCTTTCTCCGCCATTACATCATGGAAAATCGATTGAATAATATGATGATATGCAGTGGTGTGATAATTTCACCTTAGCCCACCAGAGGGCGAGCATTTCATTACAATCGCGGATTAAAGCCTTAAAAATCTTAAAATATTTGTAAAAACGCATTAAAGCCTTTAAATATTTTTATCAAACTTCATTGTTTGTTTACATTGTAAGGTATGATTGGCGCCGAGTTTAGTACGTAAATGCCGCCAGTTGATTTTAGTTTTGAAATTAGTGTAAAATGATAGTGTGTATAGAATGTTTGGTTGGGCAAGTAAAAGTCACCAGTTGAAATGAGTATTGAAATTAGAGTAGTCTAAGGTGATAATGTCGAGTCAAGGTAAAATGTTCGGTTGAGAATGAGAAAGTCCCTAGCTGGATCCTGGATATTTTGGCGATGTTGAGGGTGAGATAGCTGGTTGGAGGTATCGAGTAGAGGTGAATTTGGGTTAGCATGGAGTGTCTGTAGTTATTGGATAGTTAGTTAGAAATTTTAAAAACAAGATCTACGATAGTCTTAAAAAAAAAGTATTTTGGTAAAATGAAGTGAATCGTTTTTTTTTTTATTATGAGGACTTTAAATACGCAAGCGAAGTGATGACGTCACTGGCCGTTCGTATATACAAGAAAAATATTTCCTATGTTAAACGCCCAATGGATTTTTCGTAAAAAATTATTAAAAATCGAGGGAAATTATTTCCCGATTTTAATCTCCATATTTAGGTTTAGATATGTATTAGTTATCATGTGCATGAGTTAGATTAAGTTGTTTTTGTTCTAAAATTGATAAAATTTGAATTTTAAATTTCAAAACTCTAGATAAAAAAAAAACTTCCATATTCCATTGAAAACATAAACATTTCATTTCAAAGGATGATATTACACAATAAATATCCAACTAATATACTAATTAAAAGGAAAATGATAAATATTCTATCATAATTTGAAGTGAAATTTGTTTTCAAATGTCTAAATAAAGTATCTGATATAAGATACTAATATGTTGCAGCGGAATAGACTTGATATCGGTCATCCTTGGCAGAAAAAAAAAAAATATATATATATATATACTAGCAGACCCGGCCACGCGTTGCTGTGACTAAGTTATACGTTGAATTATACGGCTGCAAACTATTTAGTACAGTCAAATTATTATTTACGAACAAAGACAAAAACGTTGCAGCCGATGTAAAAACCCACAGTGTTATATTTATTTGATAGGTAGTGTGAATTCTTTCTTCATAATAGCCGTGAAGATAATCAGAAGAAGCGTTATGTCGCAAAATTACCACAGGCAAGCGAAATCTTTAATGCAATCATTTAATAGAAATCCAAGTCATCATATGTCTTGCAATTTCAATAACACATAAATTCCTTTGAAGAAATTGACAGTACAAATAGTCACCCGAAACATCCAGAATAAAGTTTTTTTATGTATAATATGTGGAAGGATGAGTATGAATTAACATTACAGATACGGAATGGACACAGGGAGAGAAGCAAATCAACAGACGTCTTAACAGGAACAGCGAAGAGGCAGAAGTGCTGAAGATGTTGGCTGGATACATTACACAAAACGACATAAAAAATGAAGCCAAGACAACACCCAACTTTTTCAGTTACTGCTAATTTAGTGTAACTTTTTAAAATATATTGGCGATTGATTTCTTAGCCAAAAATCCGTTATCAGTTCGTGAGAATCTGGCAAACCAACCTTAATTCTTGACCACAAGAATTTTATCGTTAAATTTTTATTCATAGACCTTAGTCTAAAAAGAATAAGCGATTTCTATTTATAAGTAACAGATGTGAGATCTGTTCAATGTTCAAAAATGATATCAGGAAACATTTTATTTTGTTTTATTTAAATGAGATGAAACGAATTGTTCTCCACAGAATTAAGCGATTGAAACCTCATCTCTTGCTTTTATTATTATTATTTCTTTTAAATGAAAGGAATAGTATGGCTTGCTCTTTTTGTAAGAAGGAATAAAGAATGAAACCGCATCTATTAACTCGCTTTTTTATACAGATAGAAAATGAATTGGGAAAGAATTAAATTTATCAGAAATGTAATACATAATTTAGAATATGTGATTTTCGATATCACACACAGGGTTGAGATTTGAAACTTAGGTCAAAATTTGAAAGCAATTGATAAAAATTTTCGTAGTGTTGATATTAAGCACAAATTAATTTTATTGTAGGGTGCTATAAATTTTAATGGAGAAGTGATATATATTATTTCTAATGCTACTTTGGATAAAATTGCTAAAATGACTAATATATAAAATAAATTCTATTAAAATAAAAGCATAAAAGAAACAGACGATTTTAAAATCAATTTTTACGGAGGAGTGAAATATAATATATGCTATAATGGATAATTTTACTATAAAATGACCTCATCATTTTAAATATTTTAAAGAGGGCAACAGCTGTAGTTATAAAAAGGAAAAAAATAAGGCTAAACCAGAAAATTAAGTAAATTTGATAAATATTTTAAAACTTTAAAATTGGAAATCTTATTAAATATTGGACATTTAAAGTAAATACATGTATCATTTTAAATAGAAAAAGATTTTGGAAAAGTTTAGTGTATTTTAACGAAGTGATGAGAAGTTTTTGAGTATGTTAAAATTTTAATAGTAAATTCAAGTTAATAAAGATGGGAAACATTGAGGATTAAGATAAGAATAAATATAAGATTAAAAAAAAAAAAAAAAAAACTTTTTATATACCATGCTTTTAAATTTTAATATACTAATAATATACTAATTAAAAGGAAAATGATAAATATTCTATCACAGTTTAAAGTCAAATTTGTTTTCAAATGTCTAAATAAAATATCTGATGTAAGATACTAATATTTTGCAGCGGAATAAATTTCATTTCTGTCATCCTTGGCGAAAAAAAAAGAATATCGCCAAATTATCTGGCGAAAATATTTAATTCCTTTCAAAAATCATGGTTATTTTAACAACTTATATTAAAAGAGTAATGAATAATATGAAACAATATTTCGTACAATACATATTACATGTCATACATACGTACAATGAATAATACATATTACATTTCGTACAATGCATACATCTGGCATGTATATTTTCGTGTTACGCTTTTGATCGCCAAATAATAATAATAATAATAATAAAAGCCAAGGGCGACAGAGTTTTGAAATTTAAAATTAAAATTTTGTCAATTTGACAGCAAAATAATTCAATCTAACACCCGCGATAACTAATACATATCTATACCCAAATATAAGGATTAAAATCGGGAGTATAGCATATATAGAATAGAGTGATCATTGGGGAGAAAAAAGTTATTCCTTTTCATTTGGGAAAAGACGACGTTTCTACCAAAATATGGCCGTCTTTCCCCGAGTGAATACACACGGGAATACATACTAATATTTTAGCAAATAAAATTTATGAATAATTTATTTGCTAAAGGGGAATGGAAGACTCCAGATACAGTTTCAAATTCATATTTCTTTCTTTCTTTTCTTTCTTTTTTTTTTTCAATACCACTTAATGGCTGTTTCCAAAGCTTTTATTTTTTTTTTTTTTCGGCATCAAAAATCTTTGTACGATAACATGGGGATGAGAGATCTATATATATATTACTATATCTATGATAGAACTACATTAGCACTTTATCAATGTGTATAAAATCTTTAAATTGATTATGACGTCCATTTTCGTGAGATGCATAATTTAACTTTTTATAATTTTTTAACGTTCACGTTTGATTAAATGTATTTATTTTTATGTCGAAAGAAAATGAACTCGTATTTTTTTTTTTTTTTTTTTTTTTTTTTCTTTGGCAACAATTAAATTAATGGAACTCACAGATATTTTGGAGCAACTTTAATAAAGGTCTATAATTAACAAATAATTGCAATAAAACAATATTGTGACAATAAATTGAGATAAAAACTATCCTATCTCTCAAGTTGAACCAAACTGCACACAGTGTGCAAAATTTCATTAAAATCGGTTCCTTAGTTTAGGAGTTTACCCCGGACAAACATCGTGACACGTAATTTATATATATATACAGATATATCGCCAAATTATCTGGCGAATATAATTTAATTCCTTTCAAAAATCATGGTTATTTTAAAAATTTATATTAAGAGAGTAAGGAATAATATGAAACAATATTTCGCACAACACATATTACGAAAATATACATCTGGCATGTATATTTTCGTAGTACGTTTTTGATCGCCAAATACAAAAACTCCAAGGACAACAGAGTTTTGAAATTTAAAATTAAAATTTTGTCAATTTGACAGCAAAATAACTCAATCTAACATATGCACATGATAACTAATACATATATATACCCAAATATGGGGATTAAAATCGGGAAATAATTTTCCTCGATTTTTAATAATTTTTTACAAAAAACACAGTATGTACACTTCGCTTGCGTATAGAGCACTTAATGGAACACTGGGATGTGTTGTTGCTGTTGTGTTTTCGGGCCTATATTTTTTGTCAACCAGCAGTTTTTTTATTGTCGTTCATATTTATTGATCGGGTAAAATTTTTGAAGTGAAAACTTCTTTAGGCGCGTTGAGCACTTTTGGGTGAACAAAAATCATTGAACTCCCGTCATCGTCAGCTAACGCTTTCCATTTGAAGTGAAAACTTTTGGGTGAAGAAAAATCATTGAATTCGCGTCATCGTCAGCAAACGTTTTCCATCCTTGTATGATACAAATAATGTATCACACAATTAACTTGCTAATGTGATGTGTTAATAATTATATACTGTATATTGTTTTAAAATCTGGTTGCGGCGTTACACGACTTCTCTCATCTCCGGACACTGTCTCTATTGCAGTTAGACCTCACAAATCCGTGAGAAAGCCCAAAGCTGCAATTTTTCTCACGTTTTTACAATCTGGTGCGGCTTTACACGACTTATCTCATCTCCGGACACTGTCTCTTAAAGATTGCAGCCGGAAACGTTGCAGTTAGGCCTCACAGAACCGTTAGAAAGACCAAAGCCTCCATTTTTCTCACGTTTTTACAATCTGGTGCGGCTCTACACGACTTCTCTCATCTCCGGACACTGTCTCTATTGCAGTTAGACCTCACAAAACCGTGAGAAAGGCCAAAGCCGCCATTTTTCTCACGTTTTTTTAAACTGGTGCGGCTCAACACGACTTCACTTAACTCCGGACACTGTCTCTTAACGATTGCATCCGGAATCGTTGCAGTTAGACTTCACAGAACCATGAGAAAGACCAAAGCCGCCATTTTTCTCACGTTTTTAAAATCTGGTGCGGTTCTACACGACTTCTCCAGAGCTTCCAACCTAATCCGGCAAATTGTTAGTACCGCCCCTTTTTCTACACCACTTAATTTTTAGAGTATTTTTCGTCTTAATTCATCGTAGATACATTTGAAGAGAATTTCTCTAAAAATTAAGTGGTGTAGAAAAAGAGGCGGTACTAACAATTTGCCGGATTAGGTTGGCAGCTCTGCTTCTCTCATCTCCGGACACTGTCTCTTAAAGATTGCAGCCGGAAACGTTGCAATTAGACCTCACAGAACCGTGATAAAGGACAAAGCCTCCATTTTTCTCACGTTTTTACAATCTGGTGCGGCTCTACACGACTTCTCTCATCTCCGGACACTGTCTCTTAAATATTGCAGCCGGAAACATTCCAGTTAGACCTCACAAAACCATGATAAAGGCCAAAGTTGCAATTTTTCTCACGTTTTTACAATCTGGTGTGGCTCTACACGACTTCTCTCATCTCCGGACACTGTCTCTATTACAGTTAGACCTCGCAAAGAACGAAAATTATAAAATATCGAAACACATTTGATTTATAAACAAAAATTGAAAATACATTTAAATGATCACGTGGTAACCATCATGATCTAAACATTGTTTTCAAGATTTATCGTTCACATTCCGTCATTTTTGACGGGGTTATATACTAGTTAATAAATATTTAACAATAAGTAAATTTATTAAATACATTAATTTCAAAAAACATAATGAGCTAAGTTGATATTTACCTTACACATGAAGAACATAATTCATTAAGCTTGACCAACAAACACAATAGTCTCATTTCTTGCATAAAATATAAGTGCAACAGTCCTGAAAAATAGTTCTTGAAAAAATACAGAAGAATTTTTAATTTCATACACATCACAATAATTGAAGATAATCTAACATCTCAAGGTCGCCAAGTTGACCATTGAGAGAAGAAAAATGAAACTTTGAAGAAAACAACGGTTTTATATCCATCAAAATAAAAAACGAGAAATGCAGATAACAGTAAGTCAAACCACGAATTTATGTTACTTCAAGGTCTCCAAGTTGACCATTGAATTAGAAAAAACAACTAAAACTATAAGTAGAACTGCTTGAAGGATTATCATGCATCATCTCAAGGTCACCACATTGACCATTGAGGAAATAATCAACGTAATATTAACATCTCAAGGTTGCCGGGTTGACCATTGAGATAAGAAAATGATAATCAATTAAAATATATGAAACAGTTCCTTTCCTATACAAAACCTATTTAATCACAACTCATACTTATACTGAACTTTAAACAAATCAATTCCTTTATTTAAAAAAAAAAAAAAAACTAACTCCATAATTGATGAGCTAATGAAAAAAACATTCTACAATTAAAATGCGAGACCAGTTCACCACCCACACACCAAGAGCTCTTGTTGCCGTTCAACTGCATACATTGATAGAAGTCGCATCCTTTTATACCTCTGCAAGATATAACATTTGCATAAATCTATCAAACATTGATAACATTAAGACATTGACAGTGATGCTACCTTGTGGCCAAATCTAAAACATTTTAGTAATTTAAATTGAATAATTAGGCTGCAATAGCAGCAAGAAAATAATAAAATTAGTATTGCAGAGAATGGCAACGATAGAAATGTAAACAAAGCTCGGCAATTGCCATCAATAAGAAAAGTTTCAAATAGAAAAAGATATTATACTTTTTAAGAAAGGATTGTATTTATACTTTTAATTAGATAAATTTACCTTATACGATATCCTTTTAAAAAACTTAGCAAATATATTTCGGGTATCTCCGTACCCATCTTCTGTGCCAAGTGAAAACGTTTTCACTTGGCACAGAAGATGGGTACGGAGATACCCGAAATATATTTGCTAAGTTTTTTAAAAGGATATAGAAAAAGATAATTACAGCTTCAGAAAAAAAAAAGTTTCTTCAACTAAAAGTAAGTAAAATATATTTAAAAATTTATCTATAGGTATGAGAAACAGATATAGAAATGTTTTAATTAATGTGAGGACAAAAGATAATTTGTAGTTATTAGATGTCCTACTTCCGGCTTTTCAGTTTTCACTAAAATTTGGAACATTCATCTGTATACCAGAACTGTCTCAATTCTGAAGTTTTGTAGTTCTATCTTTATTAATTTCGGAGATATGATAGTCAGAAGATTCCCCACATACATACACACACTGACCAATTGGCAAAAACTACTTTTTTAGACCTGGAACACCTTAAAACGTGTAAATCCAGTGAAAACTCGATATTGAATGTTTGGATCGAATACAGTACTTCCATTACCTATGGTAGTTGGGTAATGGAAGTAATTAAAAAATAAACTGCAACCAATTTGACAAATTTATAGAAAAATAAAATGTAATCTGTAAATAAGCTTTTTTTTTTTTTTTTTTTTAAAAAAAAGTAAAATTATAACAATTTTGAAGACATAAAAAATGTACATACTATAATTTTGGTAGCAATATGAGCACATACCATTATCAGAGCAGAATCAGAGCCAGATTTGTGCTTTTATAAATCTGTGAATTTTGCACTCATGAAAGTATATTTAATGTTACTGAATTGTAATGCTATTTTATGCTTATTTTTTGGCACTTTTGATTGTGTTATCATTTTGCTTTTAATTTACAAAAGGTCAAACTTTTAATTAATATTTTCTTATTAACAAATATTGATATTATTGCTACATGCAAAAATTTTTTTAAATGAACCTTTGAAAAAAAAATTTCATGATTTTTAGTTAATAAGCTTATTATTGGAAATCTCATATTTACTAACAAATGGTATGCTGGGTGTTTTCTTCTTTTATTTTCCTTATTATTTAAATGTTATATAGCTCACATGATTAATAGTTATTTTATCTTACCTTAGGCATTCATTGTGAGCTTAGTAAAAGAAACAGGTGTATTAACTCTTGCCATAGGTATGTAATTACATATATTTTTTAAATAATTAAAATTTTATTTTTCTGAAATGCTTTCTGGTAAAAGCCATTTAAAAAGATTTATATAAATACGTACTAAGATCCACAAATAATAAAATCTTTAATATGTTTGGGGGGATGAAGTGTTATATATGTAATATTATAAAAATAAATAAAATAAAATTAAACATATATATATATTTAAATAATTTATTTGGAAACTTTCACATATTAATGTACTGTCAAGTTAAAATACAGATAATTCTTAAAAACATACAACATTTAAAAAACTATAGATTTTCAGTTTTTGAATAAACCTGTCAACAATATATAACAACAATATAACTAGCTGCAAATTTTATTTGAATAAAAATCTGATGTGGCACCACATGACTTCCTTATACGCTCACTGAAATATACATGTTGTTATGAAAATGACATTTTTGTATTTGGTAACTCGTTCGTAAGTAAACAGGCAGATTCCAGTCCACGAAAATTCCTGAAAACTAGCCAAAAACATAATTACTCCAACCATAAAAGTAACGATAATAAGATTACACTCACTGTAAAGAAGGAATATCGCTTGTTCAGGAATAGTATTTTACAGCTTATTGCAGAATCTCTCATTGGCAAATGCACAGCTTAGAGTTAAATGGATTTCATTCGAGTTGGTGGACTTTTGTACAATTTGGAAAAATATAGTGCCAAAAAACTAAACATAATACCAAAATAATAATAATAATTCCATTAAAACTGAGAAAGGACTTACTGATTCCGGCAATCCTAAACTGCTGTTTTCTGCCAAATTTAGTTGCTAACCTCACCGAGTCGCTAAGTTTATCGTAAATGCAGATTTTTGCCTTGGCATCAAATTTGACAGCTTGGCATTTAATGCAGCCAAATTTGGTAAAAATTTGTAGTTTATGGTTGCCAAAGTTTGAAAGTTCTAACTTCATTAGAAGAGAGTTTCAAAATTATTCATTAATTTCTAGTGCAGAACTAACTTCCTCGAAGTTTCGCAAAAATTTTGAACCTTTTTATTACATTTTTTATTAAAATCACACAATCAACTGATTGGAAGAAAATCATATTTTGAAATTTTATTTTTCTGACTGAGTGAAAACAATGCCTGGACTGGGAGTCGAACCCCGGATCTTTGACTTACAAGGTCAAGGCTCTACCAATTGAGCTATCCAGGCCGACAAACCGGTCGGCATTACTCACTCACACAACGTTTAGGCAGAAAACATCTGGTCTATCATTTAGATAGCTCAACAGAAATAAGCCGCAGGTAATGGAAAACACCATTAAACAATGGGAAAGAAATACAATTTTTATTAAAATCACACAATCAACTGACTGGAAGAAAAACATATTTTGAAATTTTATTTTTCCGACTGAGTGAAAATAATGCCTGGACCCGGAGTCGAACCCCGGATCTTTGACTTTCAAGGTCAAGGCTCTACCAATTGAGCTATCCAGGCTGACAAACCGGTCGGCATTACTCACTCAGACAACCTTTAGGCAGAAAACATCTGGTCTATCATTTAGATAGCTCAACAGAAATAAGCCGCAGGTAATTTATTACAATATCATTAAGGGTTCTGCCATTAGCTTCTGTTGAAATCTTTATGGTGGTAAGTCATATAATAGCCAAAAACTTTTTTTGTTTTTGGTCATTAGGAATGTAACTTTCATAAATGTAAATATCTCTAAATTAAAAAAACACAGAAAAAACAAAAAGGGAAGTGCACAATTAGATGTTATAATAAACTGACTTACAAATTTAAAACATTCTGGCAATTCTAAACTACTATTTGCCACCAAATTTAGTTGATAATCTCGGCAAGTCCCCAACTTTATTCCCAACACAATTTTGGTCTTTCCCTAAAATTTTGCAACTGGGCAATCAAAGTTGGTGAAAAATTGTAGTTTAGGACTGCCAAAGTTTGGAAGCTCTCTCTTCATTAGGAGTCAACTTTTGGAATTTTTGAATGATATTGTTTTCTAGCATAGAACTAACTTCCTCTAAAGTTCTATGAATCACTAACAAAACTATAAAATGTGATGTATCATTTTTGATGATTGTAGACTAGCTTATTGTTTTATATATTACTTAATACATGGTATTGCAGTAAAAATGGTAACAGATGACACTTTTTCACTTATGAAGGTGCTCACCTACACGGAAGTGAAAAGCTTTGAAACTTTGTAACTTAGCATCACAAAGTTTGGAATCTCTAACTTCAATAGGAGAAGACTTCTGAATTTTCCTTTAATGATTCATTGGTATCTAGCACAGAATTATCTTGAAAATTCTGTAAACCACTGACAAGACTGACTCTTAGTGAATTTAAATTCTATTCATGCTTTGATCTGAACAGTTGATCATTGTTCCTATATTAGTGAAATACCTGATCTGTAAAGTGCACCTGTCGACTTATGTCTTTAAGAACTATTTTCTGTATGCAAAAAGGTCGACAACTATCATAACAATATCAGTACAGACTCTTGCACAACTAGATGTTATAATAAACCTACATAGAAATTCACACCATTCCATGTCCAACCATTTTTTAGTTATGAGAGATACATGCATATATGCACATACATATACACATATAGATGAAACGAAAAATCGTGTAAAATCATAGATATTGCTAAAAGAGGAGCTCGCATTAAAACCAAAGTTGAAGATGTACAACTAGTTGTCATGACAGTCACAAATATAATTTTACAGCATTCTGTGACCGTTTCATATTGAGCTATGTGAGGTCCAAAATCCTTTTTGCAAATCATTATTACAAAACTTCTTTATACTTTCTGTAAGGAAGTAAAAATATATCTCACAATAGAACTGTATATTCAGGAGAAATATATTTTATTAAAATGATAAAATCATGCATTTTCATGAATTAACCTTATAAAAAATTCTGTAATGGTAATTATTGTAATTAGATTAAAATGTTTTTGTGTCATCAAAAATTAGAGATATGGTCAGTTTCCATGGCATGTATAACTAATTTCAAACCGAGGTCACCTGTGCTAAAATTCATCTGTGTTATTGAAAATGAAAAATGTGAGAATGGTTGGTTTCAACAATGTAAATGAAATCGTAATTGTTGCAGAAAATAGTGTAAACAGCACCTGTATTTTCAGATGGGGAACTTTAGTTTAAATAACCTGAGGTTACCAGAATAACCTAAGGTTTATAAAAGAAGTTTTAATTTAAGTTATCAGAGACTAAATTACTAGACTTCAAGTTATTGAGTCTGGAGAATTTTTTAGAAATTCCATAATAATAGGAAATTGAAATACTGTTCAACAGATCTGATTTTAGTTATTAATTCTTAAAACTGTTTATTTTATTTTTAGGTGATGGTGCTAATGATGTGAGCATGATTCAGACTGCTGATGTAGGTGTTGGCATTAGCGGCAAAGAAGGCATGCAGGCCGTGATGGCCAGTGATTTTAGCATTGCTCGATTTAAGTATCTAGAAAGACTTTTACTTGTGCATGGACATTGGTGCTATGACCGTTTAGCTAGAACTATTTTATATTTCTTTTATAAAAATGCAGTAAGTTGAAAACTATTATTTCTGTAATAAATTATTTGTTTTTATAACAATATATCTATATATACACATATATATATAAACGAGGTAGTAAAAAAACCGATTTAATCTTTTCTAAAAGTGCCATTATTAAACTCATTTCAGATCTACAGACTAATTACTTATCTAACTATAACTGGTTCATTATACGATAATTTATTTTTGCAATTAAAAAGAAATACTTAGTAAACTTTCTGAATGTCTTTCAAAGCCAATCCTATAATAAACATTTTTCAGACATTTTTTATGATATTATAATGTACAAAATCAAACAATTTAATTTAAAACTTAATAAAAAGCCCAACAAATTTAAAACAAATACTCAATTAATTGTGAATTTTACAAATCAAATATTGAACAGTATTAACATTACGTCTATCATTAATGACAAAGAATGTTTGTTTCCGATTAAAGATTTAAATCTATCTCGTACCTTCAAATATCCTCTTCCTCTTGGCAGAAAAATATTCAATTATAATTCTGTATCTAAGTCTACCTCTTTTACTAACACTGTAACCTGTAAATGCAATGATCCTTCTTTCTCAAAATTTATTGACAGAGACCATGGACACATTATCACGGGTAATCTCAATATTATTGATAATTATCAATTAAAAAAATTCATGAAATTTGGCACCAAATTTAGACTTCCAGTTAAAACTAGCATTCCACAAATCTTTCAACAGTTTTCTTATGACCTAGATTTATTTATTTATAAAATATCTATTACTCATAATAAACCTATTGCCTACTTCACTCAATGGAAAGTTTTGGTGTTACAAAAAATCAAAAATGCATTATTTATCAATTCTTCAAATCTGGTGTTATTTAAAAAATCTGTACTTCTTAACTCAATCAAATCACTACAGGATGACTTTGTGATCACTTATGTTGACAAATCACCTAATAATTATGCCATTATTTGTAAATCCTACTATCTCTCTATTTTAAACTCATCAATCAATAATAGTAACATCTTCAGTTTAACTAATAATAACCTTATTATTAATAACCGAAAAATACATAATTACTATAAACTACTTCAACTTCCCTTCAATAACTTTAATTATCCTTATATAGTTCTCATACCTAAGTTTCACAAATCTCCAATTAAATTTCGCACTGTCACTGTTGGGTGTAACACTTATAACAACAATGCTAATAAAGCTCTACTGGATATTCTAAAACAAATTTACAAATGTACTTGCAAAGTTGATAATTTACACTGTCTTAAAAATAGCTTTCAATTAATTCATTACATAAAATCGCTCGATTCAATAGACAATATTATGACTTTTGACTTTCAAGATCTTTTCAATAATATTGAGTTATCAGATCTTAGTAATATCATTTACAGTCTTTTTCAAGAATATAAAGCTCAAATTAATCTTCCTTACAATTTTAAAGCAGAAAAATTTAAAACTCTTCTTAACTTTGTTATCCATAATAATTATATCTTCCACAACAACGCTATCTATTTGCAACAATTAGGCATCCCACAAGGAGGTTGTAGCTCCAGTATTTTGGCAGATCTCTATCTTTATTATTATGAAAAGCAAATTTGCAATGATGATGTTCGATTTTATCGTTACATCGATGATATTATTGTGTTTTATCTCAACAAGAACTCACAAAATGGCTTTTCCTTCAATTATCCACCTAATTTAAAGCTAACTCAAAATACTCTGACTAATCAATCAATTAACTTTTTAGATCTAAAAATAATCATCGATGGTAATAAACTTTACACAGATATCTATGACAAACGGCAAGATTTTTGTTTTAATGTCAACTTATTTACACATTTTAATTCATGTCTGCATCTTTCGGTATTTAGAAACATCATCATTAACCATTTATTTCGAATTAATAATTTATGCTCTGCAAAGTTTAAAAACAAGAATATTAATAAACTGATCACAGCCACTGCTAAAATGGGTTTTCCTAAAAACTTTGTATTTTCTATTTTATATCCTTAAAATAGATTTTAATCTATTTTATATCCCGTCTCTGTCAGTACAAAAAAAAAAAAAAAAAAAAAAAAAAAAAGCTGTGTACACTCTTGTGTATATCAACAAAAAAATTATAAAATAATAAAAGACAATAAAAAAGGTGGCGGTTGGGTGGGCAGATGTTTGATTACGGAGGTGGGGTGGTGTTGTAAGGCTGGATGGTTGGGTGGGTTTGTGAAATTAAATTAAAGAAAAAAAAAAAAGTAGAAGGCTTGTTGCATTTGCTTTGTATTACTATGCAAACTTTCATTTTCCAATAAAATTTCAGATTTTTCCTTTTTGAGTTGTCAACTATATTTAATGTTCTAATTATACTGTTAAACACAATGTGATCAATCGGTGAATTTCATTGTGGCTTCGTGGCTTCATTGTTGTTCATCTGCTTTGAAATTTTGCATTTTTAAATCCATATGGTTCCTGTTCTGGTTGTGGCAGGCTGGGGGAGTGTTGCCGGCGTAAAACTAGTGTAACCCCACAGGCAAGTCACAAGTCTTGCCGCCTGCCTCCTTCTTCCTATCTTGTGTTTCTTGGGTTGTTTTTTCATTAATTTTGATAAGTTTATGGTTTTAAGTTAAGATTTGTTTTTTTTACTTTATTGATTCGTTTGTTTTTGCAGACTGTTAATTAATAGATCTGGTTTCTTTACATTAATGTATTTCATCCACTGATGATTTTTTTTTTTTTTTTAATCTTATTGGTCATTGGTGTTTCAGTGATCTTGTATCTGTTGCTTGGCTTCTAATATGCTTAATAGATCATCTTTATTATATTTACATTTAAAATTAAACCTGCTGCAATTGCGCATAAATTTTGAATGTATTTTGTGTTTAATAAAACTTATTGCTTTGTCATTTAAATTATCTAATATATGAATTTCATATATTTAGATTTGTCTTAAATTGGCATTAACACTATTTTTTGTATTATACACTTTGTATAAAGCTGCATTTGCGCTCTTACAATTTGTATTATTTCTGTAATTTTTTCAATATGTTATTTACTGATTTATAATTTATATTATATTATGATTCTTGTAGTGTTGTGAAGTTTTGCGACAGTATTTTGTCACTGGCCCTGGATCATTATTAACTAACTGTATAGTTGGCAACTTACGTTAATAATTTACTCTTTAATAAAAAAAAAAAAAAATTATGTTGTGTATGTGTAGTCGAATATTTCATTATAATTATTATATAGCATTTTGTGCCTGACATTTTGTGAATTGTGATGGTTAGTTTTTCTTACTTTACTTTAAAAAAAAAAAAAAAAAAAAAAAAAAATGGGCGGAATTTAATTTTTAATTGGAACCAAATCAATAGATTCAGTCAAAGGAGGTTTAGTGTAAATATGTACATATTATTTATTATTATTATTATTATTATTATTATTTTTTTTAGTTCTCTCCACTTTTCATTAATCCAGATACTTATTATTCAAGAATCAATTTAATTTAGTAATTGAATTTGGTATAGCCCACTTTCGATAAAACTAATGTAAATACATACTTGCCTTGTGATTTTTAATATACAAAAACATTTTTTCTCTATGACTCTGTTTAGTAAATTTTTAGATCCTGGCAAAAAATACTTAGCTTCACAGCAGTATTGTGCCCGGTACAAGGATATTTATAGGGATATCCTTGGATCGACATCCAGTTACCTATTATCTCCTCCTCCTTTACTTCAGTTTAGAACATGCGGTTCTAATAGATGTAAAACTTGCCCTATGGCCTCTCACACACAATTGAATAATAATCACTCTTTGGTTCCATTTTGTCAGGCATACAATGTTATTTATAAAATCAATTGTGGTCATTGTAAACTTAGTTATATTGGTGAAACTTCAACTCCTCTTCATCTACGCATTAATCAGCATCGATCAGATTCTAAAAACCTTTCAGCTGCATCTTCTAAGTCAACTATAGAATTACAACACTTTAAATCACATAATTTTAATTCATGTACCATAGAGATTGTAAAAATTCAGAAAAATAAAAGTGAGCGTCTATTTCTTGAATCAAAATTTATGCAATACTATAATACAATTTATCCATATGGCCTAAATTCCGAATACTTTAGTAAAACTATTAAAGTATTTTCTAACATCAACCCTCTACATGATTATTCGACTATTTATGCACAACTTAATCACAAAATTAACAATAAAACTTCTAGAACTAAACGAGGTAGTAAAAAAACCGATTTAATCTTTTCTAAAAGTGCCATTATTAAACTCATTTCAGATCTACAGACTAATTACTTATCTAACTATAACTGGTTCATTATACGAAAATTTATTTTTGCAATTAAAAAGAAATACTTAGTAAACTTTCTGAATGTCTTTCAAAGCCAATCCTATAATAAACATTTTTCAGACATTTTTTATGATATTATAATGTACAAAATCAAACAATTTAATTTAAAACTTAATAAAAAGCCCAACAAATTTAAAACAAATACTCAATTAATTGTGAATTTTACAAATCAAATATTGAACAGTATTAACATTACGTCTATCATTAATGACAAAGAATGTTTGTTTCCGATTAAAGATTTAAATCTATCTCGTACCTTCAAATATCCTCTTCCTCTTGGCAGAAAAATATTCAATTATAATTCTGTATCTAAGTCTACCTCTTTTACTAACACTGTAACCTGTAAATGCAATGATCCTTCTTTCTCAAAATTTATTGACAGAGACCATGGACACATTATCACGGGTAATCTCAATATTATTGATAATTATCAATTAAAAAAATTCATGAAATTTGGCACCAAATTTAGACTTCCAGTTAAAACTAGCATTCCACAAATCTTTCAACAGTTTTCTTATGACCTAGATTTATTTATTTATAAAATATCTATTACTCATAATAAACCTATTGCCTACTTCACTCAATGGAAAGTTTTGGTGTTACAAAAAATCAAAAATGCATTATTTATCAATTCTTCAAATCTGGTGTTATTTAAAAAATCTGTACTTCTTAACTCAATCAAATCACTACAGGATGACTTTGTGATCACTTATGTTGACAAATCACCTAATAATTATGCCATTATTTGTAAATCCTACTATCTCTCTATTTTAAACTCATCAATCAATAATAGTAACATCTTCAGTTTAACTAATAATAACCTTATTATTAATAACCGAAAAATACATAATTACTATAAACTACTTCAACTTCCCTTCAATAACTTTAATTATCCTTATATAGTTCTCATACCTAAGTTTCACAAATCTCCAATTAAATTTCGCACTGTCACTGTTGGGTGTAACACTTATAACAACAATGCTAATAAAGCTCTACTGGATATTCTAAAACAAATTTACAAATGTACTTGCAAAGTTGATAATTTACACTGTCTTAAAAATAGCTTTCAATTAATTCATTACATAAAATCGCTCGATTCAATAGACAATATTATGACTTTTGACTTTCAAGATCTTTTCAATAATATTGAGTTATCAGATCTTAGTAATATCATTTACAGTCTTTTTCAAGAATATAAAGCTCAAATTAATCTTCCTTACAATTTTAAAGCAGAAAAATTTAAAACTCTTCTTAACTTTGTTATCCATAATAATTATATCTTCCACAACAACGCTATCTATTTGCAACAATTAGGCATCCCACAAGGAGGTTGTAGCTCCAGTATTTTGGCAGATCTCTATCTTTATTATTATGAAAAGCAAATTTGCAATGATGATGTTCGATTTTATCGTTACATCGATGATATTATTGTGTTTTATCTCAACAAGAACTCACAAAATGGCTTTTCCTTCAATTATCCACCTAATTTAAAGCTAACTCAAAATACTCTGACTAATCAATCAATTAACTTTTTAGATCTAAAAATAATCATCGATGGTAATAAACTTTACACAGATATCTATGACAAACGGCAAGATTTTTGTTTTAATGTCAACTTATTTACACATTTTAATTCATGTCTGCATCTTTCGGTATTTAGAAACATCATCATTAACCATTTATTTCGAATTAATAATTTATGCTCTGCAAAGTTTAAAAACAAGAATATTAATAAACTGATCACAGCCACTGCTAAAATGGGTTTTCCTAAAAACTTTGTATTTTCTATTTTATATCCTTAAAATAGATTTTAATCTATTTTATATCCCGTCTCTGTCAGTACAAAAAAAAAAAAAAAAAAAAAAAAAAGCTGTGTACACTCTTGTGTATATCAACAAAAAAATTATAAAATAATAAAAGACAATAAAAAAGGTGGCGGTTGGGTGGGCAGATGTTTGATTACGGAGGTGGGGTGGTGTTGTAAGGCTGGATGGTTGGGTGGGTTTGTGAAATTAAATTAAAGAAAAAAAAAAAAGTAGAAGGCTTGTTGCATTTGCTTTGTATTACTATGCAAACTTTCATTTTCCAATAAAATTTCAGATTTTTCCTTTTTGAGTTGTCAACTATATTTAATGTTCTAATTATACTGTTAAACACAATGTGATCAATCGGTGAATTTCATTGTGGCTTCGTGGCTTCATTGTTGTTCATCTGCTTTGAAATTTTGCATTTTTAAATCCATATGGTTCCTGTTCTGGTTGTGGCAGGCTGGGGGAGTGTTGCCGGCGTAAAACTAGTGTAACCCCACAGGCAAGTCACAAGTCTTGCCGCCTGCCTCCTTCTTCCTATCTTGTGTTTCTTGGGTTGTTTTTTCATTAATTTTGATAAGTTTATGGTTTTAAGTTAAGATTTGTTTTTTTTACTTTATTGATTCGTTTGTTTTTGCAGACTGTTAATTAATAGATCTGGTTTCTTTACATTAATGTATTTCATCCACTGATGATTTTTTTTTTTTTTTAATCTTATTGGTCATTGGTGTTTCAGTGATCTTGTATCTGTTGCTTGGCTTCTAATATGCTTAATAGATCATCTTTATTATATATATATATATATATATATAATAAAGATGATCTATTAAGCATAGTAGAAGCCAAGCAACAGATAGAAGATCACTGAAACACCAATGACCAATAAAAAAAAAAAAAAAAAAAAAAAAAAAAAAAAAATCATCAGTGGATGAAATACACTAATGTAAAGAAACCAGATCTATTAATTAACAGCCTGCAAAACAAACGAATCAATAAAGTAAAACAACAAATCTTAACTTAAAACCATAAACTTATCAAAATTAATGAAAAAACAACCTAAGAAACACAAGGTAGGAAGAAGGAGGCAGGCGGCAAGACTTGTGACATACAAATTACATAAATGTGTGTTAAAATACATTTCTGAATAATTTTTTTTTATGTTCTATTTTTGTCCTTTTTAAATGTTAACTCTATTATAAAATACTAATTTTTTTTCTTTTATATTTATATAATATTTTTATGTATATATGATTTTATATTTAAATTAGACTTCTATTTTTACATAAGATTGATGTGTGTATACATATTTTTTATTTATTAATAAATTTAAAAAGTAAAATGCATACTTATACTCTTAATGCATACTCTTTTGCTTTCAGAATTTTATTTTTCTTATCTGTTGGTATCAGTGGTACTGTGGATTCAGTGCCAATGTTATGATAGACCAAATCTACCTGATGGTTTATAATTTTTTATTCACCTCCCTCCCTCCCATTTCATTGGGTGTCTTTGACAAGGACTGTCCAGATCACCTCTTATTACAGTACCCTTCATTATACGGACAAGGTAGAAGAGCAGAAGTATGTTTCATATTTATTTATACAATTTTAATTGTTTTTACCTTAATTATTTATAAATTTATATCATTTCTCTTTCTTTCTCTCTCTTTTTTTTTTTTTAATGTCTTTTTTTTTTTTTTTTTTTTTTTTTTTAAATAGCATATTTTTATTTTAAATATTGTAATTAATTGTGAATTTCATTTATCTTTGCATAGCATCAATATTATTATTATTTAACTTATAAATAATGGAATTTTCTTAAGCAACTTAAAGTGGGTGTTCATATTATTAGAACTTTTGTCAAAAGCTCATTTGTGTAAATACAAGAAAAATTAAAGTTTTATATTAAATGGTAAAAATGGGAAGCATTCTGATTAAATGGAGCTTAAAATAAAAAAATCATAAAATTCGGGAGCAAAAATCCTGTTATGTTATTAATTATTAGGATCGTAATTAGTGAAAATGGCCGAAAATACTTAAGTGGTATAAAACATTGCATTGTGCCGCTACTCATGAAGTAAGATACTAAACATTGAATTTTGTCATTTTTAAATAAAATAAGATTCAAACAAAAAACAGAGAAATTAAATAAAACAAAATAAATATGGACTTACCAACAATCTTCCATAAAATAAATAACCTGAAAGGCAAGGTGTTATAAATCCAAATGAGCACACAAAAAGAACGCAATGAACATAAAATTTCTTGAACACAAACTTTATTGAAGGATTCATCTATTTATATTTATGTGCCGGCCAAAACAATATATTTTATCAAATGGAATTATGATATATTTTTGATTAATTCTCTAGATGGTAAATCGACAAATTATTTATCCCTTTTTAAATATTGTGGTCGAACAATAGAATACATGTAGAATTAATTGTTTTTTGAAAATTTAAAGTATGTATTACAAGTGTTTTCACAATTAAGAAACTAATTTTTACTCTAGTGAAAAGAGTATGCAGTGAGATCATATGTTTTATGGTATGTTATTTTTGTTGAAAATTCATAAAATAAATATTTGTTGACACAGATACAATTACTGAATGTGTTAATTATTTATTTCTTTAATTAATGATTATTTTCTTTAATTAATGATTTTCTTTAATTAATAATTAAGTTTTATATAATGACAATTTTTTTTTCTTTAGGTGCACACAAAATATTCATTTTGGGTCAACATGCTTGATGCCATTTACCAAAGCATTGTGACTTTCTTTGTTCCATTAATGGTTTGCATTTGCTTATTTATTTGTTTATTAAATTTGTAAAAAAGCTTTCAAGTATTTTATATGTTTGTTCCATAATAATTAATGCATTAAATGATTAGTTAATGATTTAGTTATTTAATAGTTGTGAAGTTTCTGAGTGTGAAAACGGAATTTAAAAGTATATGTTAGTTAATAAGTTATAATGGGGCGAAATTCTCCATAGAGTAACATTGCCTCTGGCTTCTGGGGACGATAAGTGGAGAGGCCTCCCTTTCTTGCAGATAGAGGTATTGAAAATTAACAGAATCCATTGACGTAATTATAGTACAGCATTTCAACTTTATGAATGAAATTGCATCTCTATAACACAATTTTTCTAACTTTAATTTCATCAAGATTATGGTTAAAATTTGTGAATTAGAATTATGAAGAGAGCAAATGTTATTCTTAATTTATAATTTTTTAAGGCAAATAATTTATTAGTTTAGAAAATGTTGTATATACTGCTCTAAAAAATAATACTAAGTCTTTTTGTAAATGAATAAAATAGAGCAAATATTAATAAAATAATTTTTAAGGACAATCTAATTTATTATTTCCAGAAAAATATTTTTTAAATAACTTTATTTCTGATTGTAATTTTGATACAAGCTAAAAACTGTTTTATATTTATTTATAATTAAAAAAAAAAAAAAAAAGAAAAGAAAAGAAAGATATTTCTGCATATTATTGTTGATTATAGTAAAATTATTTTTATTATTTCAGACTTATTATGATTCAGATGTTGGAATATGGGAATTCGGTACAACTATTTGTACAGCTTGTGTTGTTGGACAATCGCTGCATTTAGCTATTGAAACACGCTCGTGGGTCAGTTAACTTTTTATTTATAATGCAACTTCTGCACTTTTCAGTACCTTTATTTAATGCTATTAATGAATTTGTCAAACATAATTCTTTTAATATTTTTAATAATGTTGAATAAATTTTGTTTAATTCAGTGTATTTTATAAACAGTAACATTTAAAAATAAAATTTTAACATGTAAAAATGCCATAAATGATTTTTTTTTTTTTTTTTTTTTCATGATAACATCAAATAATGATTTCTCATTTTTTCTCCCCCTTCAGACAATGCCTCATATCATGTCATTAGTCATCAGTTTCCTCATCTTCTTTGGATTTTCTTTCATCTACAATACATGGTCTTATATTAGTTCAGGCATTCCAGGCTTGCCAAATCCATATTGGGTTGTTGTCAGAGCCATGAAGTCGGCTAATTTTTGGTTTTGTGTTTTGCTTGTTCCAGTCTTAAGCTGCCTACCTAGGTTAGTATCATTCTTTTCTTTTATGCTGGCATAGATATTTACTTTAAAAGTATCAGCATAATTAACTAATGTTAATTTCATATAATTCATACAGTGTTTAATTTATTTAGATTAAATTACATTAAGTTGGGCATGTTTCAACAAAAATATTCTTAAGGTGGAAATAATTATGGAGCCACTAACAGGGGAAATGGGTAGAAAATCAACAGTTCCACCATAAAACTTACCTAGTTTTGTAAAATACACTGTATAAATAAAGCTGTTTAAGTAGTTTTGAATTTAATCATTTTGTTGAATTTAAACATTTTTATATTTATCTCTTCATATACATAATTATGGCATAACCCATCACAGTTCCTGCAATGAAGTACAGCACTGAATCATAGACAAATGCTGGCAACAGATATTGACACAGAAAACAGAGCTCACACAGCATATCATAACAGATGAGGTGGGAAGAGACAAATGTAAACTATTCCAAAACTAAAGAAGCCCTGGAGCAGGGGAGAAAATAATTAATTTAATATTGTAATGAATAGTGTAATTAACTACTGTTTAAATCATTTAATTCTGTTTTCCAGGTTTGTTCTTCGATCATTACAAGGTAGTATGTTTCCTTCACACGTGACAAAAGTTTTGTATTTGCACAAAATGAATTCGTCTTCTGTTGCCTCGACTGTGTCAGTCACATGGTCACGTGATTCCAGCCAGGAATCGTCAGTGGATTTAGGTATAAATGGAGATTCAAGACACATTGTCCCATCAGAACCTCTAGCAGAGAGCAGTACTTTAACAGCTGAAGAGACAAAAAACTGTGCAATAAATTCTGAACATTCAAGACTATGAAACTGGTTAAATTTAAATTCCTGTGATGTTTTTACAAACTCAAACATTAAAAAGAAACATGCAGGGGGAATAGTTTTTGCAAATCCTGAACTGAAGAAAATTTTAGGATTTTTACATTCACTGTATACATTTATGGTGGCACGTATATCCATGAGTATAATTAGGATCTATGACATTGACCAAATGTAAGCAACATATTTCAGAAGTTATAAATCCTAACTATCCATTGTCATACAGCTATGTTAGAGTTTAAAAAAATTAGTAGACTTATATATACGACTTTTTTTTTTTTTCAAAACAGATAAATATTTCCAACTTTCAAGTGAGAAAATAGTGTTGATCAAATGTTCACTGGGTTGGTAGAGCATTGGCAGTAGAGCAGCATTAGACCATTGGCATATTATGCCAAGGACACAGTTCTTATTCCTGGTCCACTTTTTACTCTTGTTAAAGTTAATTCAGTCTTCCTTTCTATCATAACATATATTACTCATAAGTAGAACTTGTTTTGAAAGATGTAATTTCCATCAATTAGAAAAAGAAATGTTTTTCAAATCAGTTTTGTCCCATTTCAACAAAACTGTTTATTATAAATGTAATGTCTCTTAACTGTGTAAATTACACAATGTATGTCTCTCAATTTTTTTCTTTTTCCCCTAACAAGGAACATTCAGGAACTGTGACACACTTATCGTAATCAAAATTTACAGGTAGTTAAAGGGTATCATAACATACACACCAATTATTTTATATTAACAATTGTTACTTAAGAACAGAAATGCCAGAGTTAAAAATATTTGCTACTAGCCGCCTTCGGCGACCAGCTGGTTCGCGATCCCTGAAAAATCCGACTTTACGAAACTCCCGCTCGGTGGCGCCGCAGCATATCTCAATTTAAAATACTGCAAAGTATAAAAGAAAACTTAATCTTTTTCGAATAAATACGTCATTTTTTTATTTATTCATATATTTTCATGAAAATTGAACAGTAGTTTTTTAATATGTTGTTTAGGCCAAATATTAATTCAAATGTAACGTGAATGAAAATTTGAAAAAGTTTGAAAATTGCAATTTTTATCCCCACGATGAAGCATGGGATATCTTAATTGGTTACATTCATTTCCTTTTTTATCGCAGACAGTTGTCTCCATGTGTTTTGTTTCCGATCGAGACAGCTTAGAAAATTGTCTGCTGATAGAAAGTTTATTTTACTCGGTCATTTTTCAATCAACATGGGTCGACATTTTAATTAATATCTCCGCAACTAATTAAAATTTTTAAATTCTGTTTTCACTATCCCCTCGGGAAGGCTTCTGGGCACCCGTATGGCAAATTTTATACTTCTGCGTTCAGTAGGGGCTGAACGTATAGATGCTCAGACAGACAGAGAGACAGACATCTTCTTTTATTATTATAGATTCTTTTGGAAGTTGAGGCATCATTCACTTTATCTAATTAACTTTTCCATTCACCCCCCCCCCCCCCAAAAAAAAAAAAAAAAAAAAAAAAAAATCAAGCTGTTTATTTATTTATTCAAATTTTATTTCATATTGCTTGCTCAAAAACCACATATATGATTTTCATGATTTAAAAAATAATTTGGAAATAAAAAAAAGTTGCATTTATATGTAAGAAAGTTTTTAATTGTGTTTTATGACTAGTTTTTTAAAAATGATTCAGATTCGCCCCCCTTTCCCCCCGATTTCAGAAATGTAAGATCTTTTTTGATGATGTTTGACTTAACATGAAATGAAAATTAGTGAGTTTCTGAGAGGAAAAAAAAGTGAAGCATTATTAAATTTGACTTGCTACTTTTGCTTAATCATCACATATTGAGTGGTCTATTTTGTAGAATTTAGCAAACATACACTTATCTTTTCATTCAAGCAATGTGAAATATATTTTAAATAAATAAATAAACTGCTTGAGTTTGGAAAAGTTTAGAAAGTCAAATATATAAAACAGGGGTGTATAATATGTCCAAACAAGGTTCGGGGGAAATTTTAATTGACTGGAAAAACTTTGAATATTTTCTTAAGATAAATTAGAAATGTAAGTCTAAAATAATAATTTTCTACTTTGCAATGCTTATAATATAAACTAACACCTATATTTTTATATTAAAGTGTATACTTATTCTTTTAAACACATATTACATAGAATAAATGCCTTTGTATTACAAAATAGATTTTTCCATTATTGAAGAAAATATAGATTGTGTTTGAGGGGAAATTCTGAAGTCTAAATATTTTCTGCACCCTTGGTATAAAATGAGTAATGTCATAGCTTTTAACTGAATTGCAGGATTTTAGAATTCTGATATCTATGTTCTGAAGTAAACCCGACCCGAACCTGACAAGTGAATTTGAATCAACCTGAACCCGCATTCAAGAATTTTTGGCAACTCGAACCTGATTTCTTTATACCCGAAACCCGAATCTAAATGAAAATTAATAATTCATCTAAAAAACATGGAAAACATTTTCAATTTATAAAATAAAGTAAATTTTAATTGTCACACTGCTGTGTGTGTGTGTGGTAAATCATTTTAAAAAGAATTAAAAATGCAATTATTAAGTTATAACTAAATTAAAAGTTAAAAAATCTGAAAAATGGATTAATAATAATTTTTAACTATTTATGTGTGTTGTGAACTTCAAGTTTACAAAAATGGGTTTCAAGCTTAGTGTTTGTAGTTTATTGTTTAATGCTTATCACGCACAGAATACTATTAAAATAATACAATGTTACTGATGCCCACTAAACTCATCTAAATCTACATTCCTATAACTTCTTAAAAACATCTGCAAGAGAAAAAAATATTAATTATCAGTTTCAATTCACAATCTATTTTAAAAAGATGTAAGTAATCAAAATAGAGGAATCATACATCTGGTTACTTTGGGAGAAATAGACTGTTTTCAACAGCTTATATTCTAAATAATAATTGCTTTTTTCCTTTTTTTTTTTTTTTTTTTTTTTTTGTTCATTGCTTTAGTCGGATATGGATGTTTATTTTACTATGATAATTTTGGTAAGCATATATTCACCTTGGGTGTATACAGCAAACAAATTTCTACTTTATTAAAATAAATTTTTTTTGAAAGATGTTCTCAAGTTGACCCTATTAATTTAAAACTAAACCCTACCCGAACCCTACCCATACGAAAACTAAATCAGTCAACCCGACCCGAACCACAAGAGAAAAAAATGTAGTCAATGTGACCCGAACCTGAACTGCAGGTCGGATTTGGGTAAAATCAGGTTACTCAACTCGATGCAGGGCTCTATTGGGAGGGATGTATATCTTACCTTTTGACTACCTGTAAGTTTGGTTACAATCGATGTGTCACAGTTATTGACTGTTTCGTGTCAAAAAAAAAAAAAAAGTCCATTCATTAATTTAAGTGCATTTTGAAATTTAAAATAAAAGTTGGTAATGATCATTTTATTTATTTATTTATTTAATTATTATTATTTTTTTTTTTTAATCATTAGGAAAATAAGTTTGTTTAATGTTCTTAGTCTTTTAAGATTGTTTTGTAGTTTTTTATATTTTTCTACTTTTGAAAACTCTATATTAACTAGATATTTTTAATAAAATAGTACAAATCAACAATCTAGAACACCTTAGACCACATCAATTCTGGACTTTCATATTTATCGGATTTTTGGTCATTCATTTTATTTACTAAGGTAGTGCTTGTATATGTTAAAATATATCTATTTCCTGTTCCTGATTTTATCCATGGCTGACCTTCAATGTTTTATCAATTTAGGCAAGAGCTTAAAATATCATGCCTTATAACATCAATCATAAACTTTATTGTGATTTTGTATGAAGAATACTTAAATTAAGGTTGAGAGAAATTATTTTTGAATTTATTAAGATATTATTTTACTGAGACCACAGATTATTTTTATACTTAATAAATATAATGATAATAATAAATAAGTAAACATTAACATTTTAAAATATGCTTTAAAATATTGTCAATAAATTATTTATTATTTATAATAAATGTCAGTTTCTTTCTTCAAAATAGATAATAGCTTAGTTTACTTAATGGACAAGTTGGGCTTGTTATATATATATATACAGGGTGCGGCAGCTATTTGAGAACAAAGTATCTTCCGTAGAAAAAGGGAGAAAACACTATATAGATATATCATTTAATGAACATGGAACGGTGTGTACACAAGAAGTAGGACCTAATGCACGACACCATTCAATAAATCCAACATCAGCTGTAATAACAACCTCAACACGCTGTTGAAACCGTCCGCAGGCAGAAATGAGGTGGACACTGGGAATATTTGTCATGGCATCCACAATAGCTGTCTGGAGACACCAACGGTGTTATGTGGGTACTTATTAGAGACCCTTTCAACAACGCCCCAAGCGTAATAGTCCAAAGAGTTAACATCAGGTGAGCTAGGGGACCAGATGCGTGGAGTGATGTGATCATGAAATTTGTTTACCATCCACTCTTGTAATGAATGGGCCATATCGGCTGGTGCAAAGTCCTGCTGAAAAACATATGGCCTGCCACGGGCTAGAGCAATAATCCAGCGCTTCACTACCGTGTTCAACACATCGGTATAAGTAACTGCGTTGATTCTTGCACGTTGTAAAAAGAAATGTTGAGGCATGACGTCACCTTCATTCCTCACGATCCCTAAGACCATAACAGACTCAGGAAATTTAGTGTGCATGACAGTGGGAATTTCCTCTTGTCTTTAACACAGCCAAAGATTATTTATCCGGTTGATTTTGTGGTCCTGGACGAAGTTTTTTTTGTCCTAAAAAACCAGCGTGTTTCTGTCTGTTCCTGATGTTTCAGCTTCTTTAAGAGGCTCTTTGCTCTGATTACTCTATTCTCTCTGGTTTTCTCGGACATGAACTGTCCTCTCCGCATTACATATGACTTGTAACAGAGGTCTTCATTAACCACACGTGGAATTGTGACCTCGCTGACCCGCAGATTTCAGCTGAGTATCCCTATGGACTTTCCACGGTCCTCTTCGATGGCAGCTTGAACAGAATTGATGAATTCAGGTGTCCTGGGAATGTCTGAGACCTGGCAATGATGTTTCCTGTGCAAAACAGTTGTCAGATTAGCATTGGCAACCCTCAGTTCTCTCTGAACTCCGAAAACGAATGATCGGGCAACTTTCAGAAATGCAGCTATTTCAGAAACGGAGTATCCTGCAGCCAAGGAGACGTTAACAGCGTGCTTTTTCCTTTCCTGAGTTAGAATAGGTTCTGCCATGTTTATCTGTAACAAAAATTGTTGTTTAAAGATGATATACAGGTCATTGTATCACTTATAACGTGTGTTCTCAAATAGCTGCCGCACCCTGTATATATATATATATATATGAAAATAGAATGTTTAAAAGTAAAAAGTGGCTGCTTATGATTGGGGCTAAAAAGGTTCAGCTAATTAGTTTTTCTTTCTGTCTTTTTAGGTCTAGATTTTTATCTTTGTATCTCACTATTGTTTTACTTGTTTTTATTTAAAATATAATAATATGACAAAACCATTAGATGATTTTTTTTTTTTTTTAATAGCTGTCAGAATGTATTTAATGAATTTGCAGACCATGTAATAAATAATTTTAAGTAATAACTTATTTACTTAAATAATTATTTTAAACCTATAATATTTTTTAAAAGTTGCAATCGTTGCAAAAGTGCCTTTTCATACATTTTAAAGCATTTATTTGATTTTAATTTTTCCCTTTTGAGAAATTTACATTTTGACCTAATATACCTAAGTATCTTTTGATATGATATTTTAAATAAAGTAAACCAATTAAATTGAGTGTGTTCAAGTATATTATCAATTAATATGAGACAAAATCATAAGCTTTCCTGTAAAAAAAAATATGTATATTTGATCTATATTAGAAATAAGTTTCATGAAATAAATGAGAAATTATTTTTTATTACTTTTAAATGAGCAGAAAATTTATATATTAAAATGTTTCTCTTTCACATATACCATATTTATTGCTTTTTTAAAAATGTAGCTATGTATTTTTTATATTGTTTTGATGTTAAATAATGTGTTTTTATACTTAAATGTATACATATACAATTATGCAATAAAAAAAAAAAATAAAAAAAAAAAAAAGATGTTAAAAATACACTAATTAAATTGCAAGACATGCAGATCTGGCTTCGATAGTGTTAATATGTCATTATTAGTGCTGAAGTGAAATGAGAACTATACTTATTATTCATTGGTATGTTTATCAATGCTGTTGTCTTGAATGGTCCTTACATAATTTTCAATATATGCTTTTTTTTTTTTAAATTACAATTCAGTTATTTAAAGGACAGATAATACAGGATATAATTTCACACAAAAAGAAAAAAGAAAATAAAGTAAAAACCAGGGCAATCGTCAGGAATCAGATCCTGAGCCACTATAATAACAGACATATGTCTAAGTCTGCTTGTGCAAAGGGTTAAGAGCATTAATGCTGTTAATATCTGAACTGCTTGCTTTCAATTCTATTGGTGTATCTTTAAATGTTGTTGATTTCTATCTTTTGGATTGAAATACTTTTCTTGGAGGTATTTATGTCTGATCAGCTATTTCAGAATGAAATTTTTGTCATAATATTTAAATAATATTTGATCAGTAAATTGCAGTTAAATTAGCTGATTGCAGTAAAAAAACAAAAAGTGGTGGTGAAGATGAAAAATAAAATCATTGTAAACAGAGCAGATACCATGAATTGCAAACAAGGCCAATGAAGATGTTTAGCCCAAAATTTTGCAGAAATCAGCACATATAAGCAGCGTATAATATTTATATATGTAAGTCTCAATGCTCTACTGAGTGCACAAATTTAAAAGTGAAATAAATTCACGCTGCATTTATATTTAATTATATCATAATGGTGAAAATTTATAATAATTTTTAACATCCAGCATTGTATGCTAATGTTTGAACTCTTCCCAAAGATTTTCCTGGCTGTGACCTTGGCTGCAAAAATGTTTATTATATTTTTATCATTTAGGCAAGCTTCTATCAGGCTTTCATAGTTATATTTTTATGTTGTGTTCTTTTAAAATACAAGGTAGTTAAATTGGTTGTACTCAATTCCAGTTCTATTACAGGGTGGTGACAATCAGGGGAATCATGGAAGAATCAGGGTACTTTATCAATCTGGAAAAATTAGGGAATTTTATAAAAAACATCCAAAAATCATGGAACTTTTCAGTTTTGCCCTGCAAACATGATTGAAAAATCGCCAATCTTAGCTATGTTTGCACAGGATTGGCTGCTTTCTATTTAAATCTCGCTAAATTATTTTATTTTTAATTAATAGTTTTAGGGCAACAACTTGAGGAATAATCATTTCAAAAAATTTTGAAATGGATGGCTGATTTTTTATACCAACTATGTAAAAAATGCCAGAGCCGGGGATCAAACCCGGGCCTTCCGCTTTACGTGTGGATGCTCAAACCATTTAGCTACCCTGGCTGATTACCAGCTAGGCATTTCTCACATAACATTCGTTGGCAAAGTCACCGAGTTTGTAAACACAGCTATATCAAGTGACATTTATCTATACAATTCCCGGCACTGGTATTCAATTCCCAGCTCTGGTATTTTTCACATAGTTGGTATAAAAAATCAGCCATCCACTCCAAAATTTTCTGAAATGAACTTTCAGGGTTGATGAATAAATTTCTAAATTGAGGAATAATTTTATGTCCTGATGTTAGTATGTTGTGCAATTAAAATGATTCATATTTTTATAATTTTGTTAATTTCTCCCAGATTTTTAATTTTTCATTTAATTTTCCTTTTTGTAAGTGAACAAAGAAAAAATAAAATGTTTGAGACATTTTTCAAATCAGTGCAGTTTTTTGAATTGCAATGGTTTAGTGAGTGCGTTATACACAAAATTATGGAATGCTAACAGAACTCATGGAAATTTGTCAAAATTATTTTGAGAAATCAGGGAACTTTTTAACATGCTTTTATAAACTTGACATGACGTAACTGTTAATGTATGTCACGGAATCTTGCAATTCAATTTCCAACCACTTCTGGTCGTTCAATTCACCTGAAATTTTGCACATGACTTTATAGTGAGTGGCAATACTACATACAAGTGTTTTCAGGCTCCTATCCCATCAGGAGCAGGTTCTTAGAGGCAAACAAAAAAAAAATCTATATATATAAAACTCTGTCGTATGTGGCACAGGATTTGGCCGTATTCGTATAACATCAAGTGGCAACAATTAATCATTTATTATTATTATTAAAGATTTAAAAGTATTTAAATATTATGGTGTATCACTCACAAGATTTTCTCTTACCCTGCATTTTAATACTATAGATATTTTGTGCTTTTTAGTTCACATTTTAATAAAAGCATGTTCTTTAATTTTTAAAAGTATAATTTTATTATTTACTGAATTTTTGTAGCCACCCTGTACTAATCGGATTTAAATGAAATCACAAATATATGTTATGTTGCCTAAGGTAGATGCAAATAAGTTTTGTTAACTTATTGATGGTCACATTGTGTCTATTTTTTTTTTTTTTTTTTTTTTTTTACTTTGTAAGCAATTTTACTGGGACGTGCTTTGTATATATTTGTAAGTGATAAGTGCTAAACTGTCAAAAGTTTAGCTGAATACTGTGAAACTGGTTTCCTCCTGCATGGTAATATTGTACCTATAAATAAACCATCCAGAAGTAAAAAACTCTGACTATGCATCACATTCATGACCATGAAAGGGTTAATAATAATAATAATAAGTGCTAATGCTTATTTTTTCTAGTCCAGCAGCATGGAAATTGTTGGCAAATGATTTTTTCTAACAGCGGGAATCACTTTCATAGTAAAATTCACTTACATCTGTTTATTTTTAATGTAAAACTTTTTTTTTTTCACTTAATCCTTGGTCCCATCATCAATATAACACGCATCTGATATTTCATTCCAAATCATTTGATAGACCAGCTTCTTTTGGAGTATTGACAGTTTAATTTTAATCACCCAGGATGTTTATTGTTTAGTGGACTCTGTTGGTCATATTTCATCATTCCAGTGTCAAAATGTATATATACATTCTATGTTTGTTTTTTTTAATCAAGAAAGAAACAAAACACAATTATTTATTTACAAATGAATTACTTTAATAACTTTAAATAAATTTCTTGATAAAATTGCTATTGAAAGGTTTCATTCGTCATTTAAATGTTTTCTTTTCATTTCTATTATCCAAATACATTTATCATTATATGTTTGTTTCATTATTGTACAAATGTATGTTTCATTATTATATATTGATAATTTTCTAATTTAAAATATTCAGCAACCTGTTTTAAGTTTAAAATTGATGCAGTTTTGCTCCTCTCTAAGTACTTAATGTAATTTATATTTTTTGTGTGTTGATTATCATTATGTCTTTTTGTATACTTCATAAAAATGTGCTTTGTGTGAGTCGTCAGATTTTGTAGTGCATCTAAAAAAATTTGTATTCCTGTATACAATTATATACATGTATAGTGTATATATTTAGTACTAAATTTAAAAAGTGCCCATCAGAATTGAAAGCATGTCTGAGATATTATGTACTTGTGTTAAGAGACTTGGTGCTAAATAAATAAAGTCTTCAATATATAAAACTTTAAAGGGAATTATGCAACTGTGGACAGCTGTTTTGATAGCCTTTAGCTTATTAACATTAGTGCTTTAAAAAAAACAAAAGGAACTTGCTTCTATATATAAGACAATACTTGGAATCTATGATTGTTTATCAACCAGTAGGATTAGGCAGAATGTGAAGGATTACTAAGTAGAAAATTAAGAAACAGTAATCGTGAAAATGTAGAAAAATTTAAGAAAATGTTGATTGAATGTAAAATTTTCAACAATCAAACAAAACAGAGATTCTACAATTGTTTATCAACCAATAGAATTAGGTGGTCTGATTGTTGGAAATTTTATATTCAATCCACACTTCCAAACTTTCTTGATTCCTTAAGACTTACATTTTTTATGATTACTGTTTTTGAAATTTCCATTAGTTAATCCCCCCACATTCTACCTAATTCTATTGTTGATAAACAATTTTAGAATCTGAGTATTTTTGTATACATTTATATATTTTTGTTTCTTTATGTACTGATCACAGTATACTAAAAACTACTGAAACAGCTGCCTGCAGTTGTATTATTCTCTATTTCTCTATATTATTCTCTATAGTCTAGCATTCTATATGTCAAAGACTTTTCCTGTGTGTACATATGTATAGCAGGGGCTCAGGAAAGGGGACCTTAGTCCTCCCCACATTTTTTGCTGATTTTTTTTTTTTTTTTTTTTTTTTTCTTTGTAATGAAAGAATTGTTTTTTTGAAACCAAAATGTTCCTTATTAATGATTTTTCATAATTGATATTAATAGTTACTGAATATTTTTTGCTAAGTGATTTTCTTGAAAATAATTTTGTCGACTTTTAAATAGAAAAAATTTTTGTGCCCTTCCCATGGTTTTAGAATTGTTACACCCCTGATATAAAGTATTTAAAAAAATTTCCTAGCTCAATATTTAGTTAAAATATACAGCACTGAAAGAAAAAACTAAAATAAAATAAAAGCACTATGAATTCTTAATCAGCATCAGCTGTTTCAAGACTTTTAAAATCTATTTAACAGTGCTGTGTTTTAAAAGACTTATTAGTCAGTCAGCAGCAAATTTTCTTTCCATGAGGTTAAACCTATAAGGATGAAAATATGTTTATATTTCAAAAATAAATATGAGAATTCAAATGAGATCAAAATTTTCAATTTCTGCTTCCTTCCTGAAACTTGTCTTCTTTTACTGTCTTTTATAATTCTTTTCTGAAATATGTGTGTATACACATTTTTAAATGGTAAATTTCTATCTTTATTATTTAAAAAAGTTTTTAAATAAATACTTATTTCAGAAAAAAAAATTGTAAAAGAAGACAAGCTTAAAAAGGATACACAAAAAACAAAATTTATAATTTTTCCAATTAGCTATCTTTGAAATACAAGTATTTCTCATACCTATAAGTCTAACATTATCAACATTATCAGGGTTCACATAACAGAATAAGATTGCAAAAATCCCACTATATTACAAAAGAAGAAAAAAAAATGTGTCACAAAGGGGCTTTTCCCACAATTTTTAACATTGTTCATTGAGTATTTTATCCATTCTTAACACTTTCCAAGGAAGTTGAAAATATGACTTTGGTTTGTCTGTATGTCTGCACTCTTAACTCCCATAAATATTCACAGAATTTCTTGAAAATGATATACCGTAAAATCCCGATTATAAGCCCCCCCCCCCCCCCGTTTTTCAGAAGCAAAACCAGTAAAAAATAGGAAGGGGTTTATAATCAAGATTTTTTGAAATTTCTTTTTTTGCAAAGTTGTGGTAGCGCCGTCTATCACCAGAGAATAAAACTAATATTTATTATCTAAATCAGAAACTGAATGTAACTTACAGAAATAAATTTTTAATTATTAATTAAAATGGGAACTCCATTACTTCTATTAATTTTAACAGAGTAAAATTACAATGTCTTTTGAAATTAAAAATTTTGAATACCAAATAGCAATAATAATTATTCATGTATGATGTCTCTTTTTAAGAAGATTTTATTAAATAAAACCAGAAATGAGCTTATTTACAACAAAATAATATTTTATACTTCATTATATTTTCAAGTAATGACAAAACATTGAATAAATAGTATTGATTTCATATTTCTAACTGGTTGTGAAAATAATAATAATAAATTTTATAGATGCTCTGTTGTTGCACAATCTTTGTACATAACAATTTTGAATTACATGTAAATTTTCCATGGCATTAAACAGTTACCACATTTCAGTGCCATTTTATTTGTTAGTTTGTTTATTTTATATTGTTTATTAAGATATAAGTAATTTTGTTACTCTAATTGTTTTCCACTTTGGGCTTTATAAAAGCAACCTCCTAGTCAAGTCCGTTGCACTTTCCCAAATATCTTGTTGCTTAAGTTTTCTGTTATTGTCTTATTTATGATTGTATGTGTTATAATGCTGTACTTAATTAGATATTGTAACTGTCTATCTATGTTGTGTTGGGAGAAATAAGTTGTTACATTTCGTTAAATATGATTTTGTACTGTGATTATAAAACAATAAATTTTTATGCTTTGTTTTCATAATTCTGTTTAAACTGAAATTGCTTTTGTGTGTATTTTTATTTGCTAAGGCCATTTCCATTTTGTCTAATGTAGTCCCAGCCATTTAAGCTATCTGAATTCGAAAATAATATAACATACTGAATTTTAAAGTTAGGGGTTGTGATATGGGATTAGAGATGGGAATGGTCCAAAAACAACCCCTGAAATTTTGGGGGGGGAAAAACAGTTTTTTTTTTTCCCGAAGAGGTGTATTTCCACCCATGAAAAATTGAAAAATTTGAAATTTCTAGCATAAAATAACGTATTTAGAAATTTATAATACAGTTGGTTCTCCGTTTAACGACTTTCAAGGGACCGTAAAAAATCGTCGTTAAGTAGAGAACGTCTTTAAACAGAGTATGTGAAAAAATTATGTGCATAACATTTTCCTTCACACTTTACAGACTTAGGACTGTCAATATATTTCTCTATATATTGGCGTGTTTAAAAATGTTATGTTTTTTTAAACAATTACTGTACTTTATTTTCAAAAATTACATTTTAAATTACATTAAAAATGGGTACAAAAAATACAATAAATTAACTTTTAAAAAAATCAAAAAGTGTTCATTGCTTCAACTCTGGCCTGGTTTTCATTATTCATTTTTCAAGATTGTCTAAAATATTAAATGTGTCGTCTTCCCCATTCGATGAGACAATATAACGTCGGAGAACATCTATAGCCGAAGTTGCCTCTTTGTAAGATGGTGGCGGTATCTCATTTTCCGTTTCTTCAACTTCACTTTCTTCGTCTGACACTATAGTTTCGTTTACTAAATCCTCATAAATTTGTTGTACATTTCTATAGTCTGTTGTTAAAACTGATTCACCACACTGGAAGAAATATTCCTTTGAAATATCCTCACCTTGAACAACACTTCTCCATTCTTCATGATCATGGGTAATGTCATCTTCATTGATTTCTACATCCATACATTGCAGCTCTACGTCAAGTTCTTTGTGAATGTCAGCATTGCGAAAGCAGTTTTTTTATTGTGGATGAAGAAACTTCTTTCCAAGCTGATGTTATCATGTGCATGCTTCCAAGATTGTAAATTTTCTAATTTTCATGCTGCGAATGATACCCAAGTCTAATGGCTGGGTTCTTTCTTACGCTTGGATGGGGATCCGAAACAGAATTTTTGTGCTGATTCAACAATTTTTTCTCTGCTTGCTAAAATGCCTTTGAGAGTAGACTCAGGTAATTCAATTTTTTTTTCAAATTCCACTTTCGTAATTCCGATGCTTTTTTCCCATTCTTCAATAATTTTCACCTTTTCGTGTAGACTGAGATGCTTTCGCTTTGATGCCATAATGTTAGGCTCACTTCGTACTTCAACACAATACACTCGCTAAGTCTCTAAACATAAACACACGCACAAGCAAAGACCGCCTTATCAGAATGAATGGGAGGCAACTGCTACAGAAAGCCACATGACAAGGGGTTAGGGACAATAGAGTGATTGCACTCCCTCACAGCTCCATTATTCGATTTTCCAAGAAACAGTAACCCCCACCCCTTTTTCTTGTAAACCTTGCAACACTTTTATGATTAACATTGCATGTATGAAATAAACTTTCTGTGTTTGTTGAAAGTTATTTTTTTTTTCTCCTACAGAAAATTTTTCTATATCAGATAAGAGTTTCAAGGGGAAAATAAAGAAAAAATCGTTAAATAGAAAAATCGTCGTCTTTAAATAGAAAATTTTTGTGGCAAAGGGGGTAGGGACTGTGAAATATTGTCTTTAAATAGAAATCGTCGTTAAGTAGAGCGTCGTTAAACAGAGAACCAACTGTATATGTATATAAATTATTTAAATTTAAAACCTATTTCATATAAAAACTTTTATGTAATTTATATCTTACACATTAATCATTCGCAATTATTATATTAAAAAAAAAAAAAAAAAAAAAAAAAAAAACCATCATTTGAAAAATTACTTTTTAATTCTTTTGACATAGAGATAAGTTTGATAAAATGATTTTAAACAGGGTTGTGCCGATGGAGTCATTATGCCAGTCAACTGTATTATTATTTTAAGAAGTGGAAAGGTTGTGGGTTGTGTGGACTAAGGCTGATTGACTACACTAAATTTTAGACATATACCTAAGTAGAATGCTTTTAATGGGGGGTTTTCTGGACTTTCCGAGCCTATACATAAGAGAATTTCAGAGGAAACCATGCAAAAATCGGAACGGGTAGGTTGACAAGCACTACCTAGGATCGAACCTGGTACTTCCCATCTACTAGATTTGAGTGCAGAACCACTCAGTCATAGACGGAGCAAGAAGTGGAAAGGAGTATTGGATAAAAATTATTTCAACAATTATAATAATAAAAGCAATAATAATATAATAATAATAATAATAAATAAATAAAATATTGATAATAATAAAAGCTTTCATTCATTTTATATGAATTGGTTTTTCATATCTAAAGAATGATCATTGAATTTATGTCACTTAACACTGACTGTAATTAATGCTTTCAGATTAATCAATTTTACTACAAAATCTATGACTATAATATTTGTAAAATATAATTTCATAATAAATCAAGAAATATTTTATTTTTCTAATAACTTTTGATAACTAGATTAATGTAACAATACTTTTTGTAATTAATAAAAATTAGGAATTTCAAAGATAAAAATATAACACCGAATTATTAAAAAAAGAAACACACCAAGAGCTCCAAGGAAACAAAGGAGAATGAGCATCACAATACAGAAGATAACTTCTCTGTTCATTAACTTTTCTAGTTTGCTGCGTTTATACCGTGGACCATCATTGTTTAGCATTGCTTTGGTTTCATGACCTATTCAAAAAAGACCACAATATACATTACAACAATAATTATATAATAACAATTAGTTGGTACTTTATTTTTTAAGAGAAGATGATTTTTTTTGTCTGGCTGCATGCTGTTTAATATTAAAAGAAACACTTACAAGAAAAAGAGAGAGAGAAAAACTATATATATACATATATACATTAAATACTTTTTTAAATACATTTATTTATTTATTTATAACAACGTAAAATTCTAATTTAAATAAATTTTAATTTTTACTATTCAGGTATACTGTAGAGGTATACTATTCAGGTATACTATATTCCTTGAAACAAGTTCTTTTATCGTCTTATTTTAGCTTGTATCTTTCGAAATCAAGTATTGATATATAATAGTAATCATAGAAAAAATAATAAATAAATTAATAAAAAACTAATCACTTATAAAAAGTTATTTCCTACAGCTAATTGCTGCTATTTCAATCAATTTCTGGGCAATTTTTGAAGCAGATTGTTACATCAAGTCATATTTCAGTTAACTCAAGATATCACTTTTTAGACTCACCTCGTAGCAAAATCACAACAATAAAAATTTCATTCAATGCCCTAAGATACATTTTAATTTAATTTACGATTGCACTCAAAACTTAAATCGTTTGATTCTCTTTTCACAAAAATAAAAGTAAAATTAATTATATATATTTTCTCTCTTAAAAAGAGACTAGTCAATAATAAAATTAATTTTAGTAAAACAATAATGATTAGTGTAATTTCTATGTTCACATCTGTCATGCCCATTTTCATTAGGTTTTGTCTTTATAAATTCCATTATGATATTAGTTCATTTGAAAATAAACGCATTGCAAAACTAAAAGATGTAATTCAATAATATTAACCCTTTCGCTACCAGCGTCACATATATGTGACGATCCGACAAAATGTGAATTAAATGAATTATTTAAGAATTCAAACGAATAAACAAAGAATTAAATTAATTCAGAAAACGTGAAATATTAACTAAATTACATTTCTCATAATGATAAATATATGAAAATTTTGAATTTTAAATTTTTAAATACATTAATTAAATATAAACAGGAAAGATTGCATGTCATAATGTGACAAATGGTAATTCTGAAATATTTAAGTATTATATTGACCTCCCTCCCATCACATTCATTTGAAATTACTTATGTTTGTCAAGTTCCTTCATACATATCTTTTTTCTTGAATATAGATCCTTAAACTTGTTTAACTATATTATTTTAATGTGTGGGGATATAATACACACACACACACATATATTATATATATATATATATATACTAGTATATAACCCCGTCATAAATGACGGAATGTGAAATCAATAAACGTAGTGAATCAATGAAGGCTTTGCCTGCTTCGCTGGTCACTATATTTAAAGGAAACTCTTTTATATCGCTTTATAAACAAAATAAAAATTAAAAAAAAAATCATGAAATTGCTCAAAAGCTCACTTCCTGTCCCCGTTGCCTTCGGCAGCAATCCACTCAATCGCAGACTCTCGGGTTGCCTGTGACAATAGCTTACCAGTGGGCTTCCATTTGGGTGCTTATCAGATGACAGTATCGAAAAAATTGAAGTAGCAATTTTATATTTAAACTCCAGTTTCATTATGAACTACATGATACGTGGTGTACGTAATATTTTCACGTTTTTCTCTACATTTATTTTATTTATTCAATCAACTATAAAATTACAACAATTTCATGACAAATATAATATTACAATATGCTATGATCGGCTACATCTATCGCATGAGACAATTTTTTGTGGTTATAATAGTAGTTGAGTTAGTTAATAGTAGTTGGTGTATAGAAAAATAAATAATTAAATATGTAAATCTGATCATAGTACAGCCTTAATATAGCTCCCCTTGTTGACTTTTGAATTTTTATCGCCATTTTAGACAAAAATGCATAATTTATGTGATTATTTTTTCTCTTTCTTTCTTTTCTTTTCCCCTTTCCTTTTCTTTCTTTTCTGTTTTTTAATATTTGCGCTAACTTGGCTTAAAGTGGCTTTGACAAAAGGAGAGTTCTTGGCGAAAAATGTCCTATCTATGGCGTCGCCCAAAAAAATTTCAGGGGGAGGAGGGGGGCACAACCTAAAAAAAAAAATTTTTTTTAATAAAATTCTGACAGCATTGTTTTAAATTTAAAGAAAAAATGCTTAGTAGTATTTTCCCCTCAGCATCAAAATTTTAAAATATTACCCAGGGTTATCATTGAATTAGCTTTCATGCCAAACGCGATTCATCCATGTCAAAAACGTTTAAACAAAACAAAAAAGAAAAAAATCTGAAATTGAAGTGTGTTAAAAAAGGTTATACAGGTTTAAAAAAGGTTATACCCCACTTAATCGGGTAACGGATAATCGAATACTCCGCTTATAAGAATATAAAGTTATAGAACCAGTTTTTCCCCATAGAAGTAATGTTTAATTTCCTCGTTTAAAGAAATATTTTTTACAACGCCACCTCGCTTAATCGCATAAATACTCAAAGTTACTTAAATAAAATTCCTCTATTTCTGGGCAAATTTTTCCTCTCATTCTCAAAAAAAAAAAAAAAAAAAAAAATCCATTCTTCGTTTAAAACCTTTACATAACTAAGGCATGCTCTTTAAACATGAGACGGTATCCCTGCCGAGGTGATAAAATTTTTTTTGCAAAAGCCAAATTTATAAAATCAGCAACTGATGAGAAAATTAGAAATTAAAATACAAATTACATCCAGGAATTAGAAATCACAAATTTTGAAAGTTTTCAGATGATTGAAAAGAACTTTATGAACTCATAGATGTGGATAAAAATGGAGAATCAGAAAGAGATGAAGAGTTTAATCTTCCAATAAAACCTTTAAATGAAAGTGATAAAGAAGAGCAAGCGAACGATAAATGAAGTTGCAAAATCCTTTAACATTATTAATCGTCATTTTGAGTCTCACGATTATAATCCATTTATGTGCTTTAGAAAAAGAAATCAAAAAATGTTTAGTTAAGTCTATGTTAAAGTAATTAATCATAACTGACTTATTTTATTTTATTTATTTATTTATTTATTTTTTTGTTAAAAGAAAAATTGTAAGAACACTTTATTTTTATATTTATTCCAGCATTAATTGCATTTATAAATTACTATAATATTTTAACTTAGTAAAAGTTTTGTTAAATATTTAAATAAGAAAGAGGTATCGATCATTTATCTTTTCATGTAAACATAAAATCATTATAAGTTATACATGCAACTGCGTTTCTAGTCTTCCACGCATAATTGAATTAATATAGTTGGAACGGTAGATATTCATTTAAGCGGGGCCGACTGTAGTAGTTTTTGTACTCCATTTTCATGTCCATGAGCAAATTTAATCTATATAACATTTCTCTAACGTGGTCCAGTTAAGATTATTTTTTTTAGAAATGATACGATAGTGACTTGATAAAAAACTCGAGAATAAAAAATAATACATAAGCAATATTTAAGCACGCAGACTCAGTTCAGTGATCTAATAAAAAAAATGACGACATTTGTACGATGAGATCATTTTGTAAAAAAAATGTATTTTTAAAGGTTGCATTTTTACAATCTTTGCAAGCGTCATTTTAAATCTAGCAATATTTTAATGATAGAATCCCCATATGAACTTTTGTCATAAATTGACTAAAAAATGCAATAATAAAAAGTATAATCAAAATAGGTACTAAGTTTTTTAACACAAAATTATGCAAAAATAAATAATTAATAAAAATGTATCGCCACAACATGGTGACAAAAATTTAAAAATTCCATTTCGGCAAGCTTAAAGGCAAAGGTAGATTCCTTTACGTTAATGTTACAAAGGTAAAGAAATATTACATATGCATTATCACATACTTAACTAATGGCTTTGTTCCCACACATTGCATTATTTACGTTGCTTTTCTATTTTTAAGAAATTTAATTATCAGCTACTACTATTCATTCTGCTTAAAATTTTAGGCTAGATTTATTCATCAGTAAATGCTTCAATTTTTTTAAATCCAAGCTCATAATCATTCAACAAATAGAAGCCTTAAAGATATACAATTTGGTAACAAAACTTGCGACTTAGCAATGAAATTTGTGATTTGGCGGCAAAATTTGATAGTTGACGACAAAATTTTTGATTTGGCGACGAAATTAGTTATTTGATCGATGACAAAATTTGGCGATGAAAAATGACAGCTTTGGCATCATTATATTTTCTTCCCATGCAAAAACCTCATATCTCTTCACAGACCAATATCTTGTTTCCACAAGATAAAAAGTCAAAGGAAGGTGTAAGGTATTACTCTCAATTTCAATCGTAAATTTAAATTCTTGTGTAAACCGGTGTTCTAAACTATTCACCCCAAACGATATTTTTACCAAGACTAACTTATTATTTTAATTTTATATTTTTAAATGATTAATTAAAGCTGTTACCATGGTTTTATATTTTCAGCTATCTTTTTTATTATTGTTTGCACGTGACGTGAGCATCAGATTATAAATTTAAGCAATTAAAGCTAAAGAAAAAGTCGGCTTCATTACAATTGACGAAAAATTACTTTTTCGTCAATTTTTCGCTTTTTCGTCTTTTAAAAAATGGAAGTTATCGAAAAATTTTAAATACAAAAATTGTTCTTTAGGGTAAGGGGGTAATTCGCCTGATTTGAAGTATTTTCCTATTTTCAAATTATGGGTAAATGAAAATTTCCACCCTCTTTGAGCTGGACACCCCATCTACGAACTCGACCGAGATTTTTACTGTCCTGACAACATATCCCCAGCTGGTTAAATAATAAAAAAAAAATTACTCCAGTTATCGTGTTCACAACTTAATTTGGGAAAAAGTGTTATACATATATATATATAAACTTTTGAACAGAGGGTGGTTTTGGGTTCTAGGGGTCATGATCGGTGAAGATATGAAGAAATTTTCCAGAAGTCATGTCATGAGAACCATTGCAATCAGTAGATCTCCTAATAAGGAATCTACCTAAAATCGCCATGAGGGTCTTATACTAAATCTGTCTTGCCTCGCGAAGTATGAAGATTAGGTTGTTAAACATGAATTTTATTTTAAAGTCTTTCGTGAATGATATTGGTTTGATTATCATAGGCATTTCATCTCACAGTATTAATTTGTTTCTAATAATAATTTGGCTTCTGAGGAATTAAAATTGGGTGGGAAATGTGACTTAAGGTTTGTGAGTTTCAAATTTTAAAGGTAAAAAAAGAAAAGAAATAAAGTGCGAAAGTTTCGCACGGGTTTGCTATTATTTTGTAATTTTTTATTTTTCGTGTGAAAGCATATTTCATTTTATGCTAAAAAATAAATAAAGGAGTGGTAATTTTTTTGGCAACAATTATAAATTTAAATGTCTAAATTTGAAGTTATTGCCAGGTTATTATTTTCATATTTTAATTAATTTTAAAAAATCTAATCAAAACTTCGTTACAAATAAGGTACCAAATGAAAGGGGCTTTTTTTCCGAATCCATCGGACTAAACAGCTTATCGATCGGACAATTAGATTTTTTAAAATTAACTAAAGTATGGAAATTAAGTCGTCGCAACTTGCTGTATAGATGAGTACGAACCGGAATCGTCATCTCTCTTGCAAACTATATATAGAAAGATATATAAATGCATGTAAGATGTAACAATATTTAAAAAAAAAATCTAAGCAGTTCTTTGTCAAAAAATTTATTTCACAATTTACAAAAATTATATGTGCAAAAGCCAAAAATCTACTTGATTTATGTTTTTTACATCTGAGTTAATAACTTTTATATTTACTTGTTAAATAGAAGCAAAGAATTTATTTTTAATTAAAAACTTAAAAACAGCCTACTTTTGCTTCCTTGGTCCATTCGCCCGGCAGCCCGGTCATCTTCAGGGAACTGTCGCGTCATCGTTTTCTCCTTCTCTCATTTTCTTTTAGTATTGCGCACCATCTATCATCCAGGCTCTCATTGGATTCTTTATCATTGCAGCTCTTCTCGTTGGCTGTTATTTCTACAGTTTCGCGTATCATTGCGTACTTATAATTATTATAATCAGCTAGCTTTTTAATATTTTGAAAGTCAATTTTTATATTTTGTTCTTGATTAGTTTTAGTCAACACGGTAGTTATTTTTTTGTATTTAATGTCTTTTTTTTGTTCATTTATTCTATTTTTGATCTTTCTTTTGGTCATGCCTGTATAGTAGCCAGAAATGTTATTTTCAGTTTTAAATTCTATTTGATAAATACCTGCAGGTATCTATCAAGTAGAATTTAAAACTCAAAATAAATTAACTTTCAAAATATTAAAAAACTAGCTGATTATAATAATTATAACTACACAATGATATGCAAAACCATAGAAATAACGACCAACGAGAAGAGCTGCAATGACAAACAATCCAATAAGAGCCTGGATGACAGATGGCACGAAATACTAAAAGAAAATGAGAGAAGGAGAAAGCGATAACATGACAGTTCCCTGAAGATGACCGGGCTGCCGGTCGAATGGACCAAGGAAGCAAAAGTAGGCTGTTTTCAATTTAAACTTTTATATTATAAAACAATAATAAAATGCTTTAAATTTATGAAGTTCAATTAACTTTATTTTAAGTCAGAATATGAATTCCAGTCCTATCCAGTCCAGTATCAGGTCTAGTAAACTGATTTAACCTGAGCCTGACCTACAATCAGATTTGGGTCTGGTTGACTAAATTTTTTTCGCTTGCGTGACTGTGTGAGGTTCAATTCAGGTTGACTGATTTACTTTTCTTATGGGTCAAGTTGACTGAATTTTTCCTGGGGGCTGGATTGACTGATTTATTTTTCTTGTGGGTGGGGTTCGGATTAGGGTGACTGAATTTTTATCCTATGGGTTGGTTAAGTTTTCAACGAGTCAAATCAACTTGAGAACATTTTTCAAAAAAATTTATCATAATAAGCACAAATTTGTTTGATATAATTATAAACATACTACATATTCCCTTGATTAAATATACGTGTACACAAATTATTACATACATATTGCAGAAAGGCAGTACACAAAGAAATATCAAATATATATAGATATATATATACTAAATTTAAAGCATATTTTTGTATTCTTGAAGTACACTACACACATAAATGGTTAAAAATTATTAATCCATTTTTCAGATTTTTTAATTTTTAACTTAGCATATCAGTAACTCCATTTAAAATTTTTTAAAAATGATTTACTAACTGTGTGACAATGAAAATTTATTTTATTTTATAACTTTAAAATGTTTTGCATGATTTTCAGATGAATCATGAAATTTAATTTAGTTTTCGAGTTTTGGATATAAAGAAACCGGATTCAAGTTGATGAAAAAATGTTTTATTTTGTCCGTTTGGTTCTAAACTCATTGTATCAATGCTGCCGGGAGATGAATATTCCACAGTAATGCACATCGTACGCAAAATTAATGTTTGAATGATGATTTGACTAGTTTTTGGTGTTTTGTACAAGGAAAGGTACGAACAGTTATGAAACAGAAAGGCTCATTTTTTAATAGTAAAAGCTTTTTGTATATTTCTGTTAAGAAAAAATAATATGGATTGCATGTAATTGCATGTAAAAGTGTTAAACGTTTAACACTTTATTTTCTAAGATATTACCATGTTTTTATTAACTTCGATTCTTGTTTGTTTGTCCAATACAAATCTTGCAATCGATTTTTAACTAACTTCCCGACCAGCTAGATATTTGAAACTTTCAGGATAGCTCAGAACACGGTGACAATACATTTTTTAAACACTTTTAGTCAACTGTTTCAGGTCCCTACTGCCTTCGGCAACATTTATATCATTCAACAGAAAATTTATTTAACTAATTTCCCGACTAACTAGACATTTGAAACTTTCAGAATACGGTGAAAATGCATTTTTTAAATACTTTTAACCAACTGTTTTGGGTCCCTGCTGCCTCTGGCAGCGTTACCAGTACAAAGCTTGCAATCGATTTTTAACTAACTTCCCGGCTAGTTAGCTAACCATTTGAAACTTTTATAATAGCTTAAAATACGATAACAATGAATTTTGTTAATATTTTTAGCCAATTGTTCCGGGCTCCGGGTTCCCGCTGCCTTCGGTAACATTTATATGATTCTACAGAAAATTTAAAAACATGGAATATAAAAAGTGTTTTTTATCTTGTAATTATTATAACTATGAAGAAACTTTATTTTTATGTAAAAATTAAATTTTTTCCAATTTTTCCAGAAAAAAAACCCCGGGAAAAAAACTGATTTTTTTCGACTCCTCAAAATTTCCGGAAATTTTGCATCTCTAGTCTGACATGAAGCTTTCTTATATTATTGTGTATAAAAGTTTTTATATTTATGTGCAGAGTGAATAATAATTCTTATGGAAATATAATTAATGAAAAGTTTTCGATCTGTAATATTTTAAATTTCAAAATAAAGTCAGTCAGGGAAGAAAACACTAACAACAACAACAACAAAAAAAAAAAAAAATCTGTAGTAATTCTACTTAATTTTTCGAATATATAGTTGTTACCAGGTGTTTAAGTTTAAACAAATTTGAATCAGTAAATAAGGATAAGTAAAATTTATTAAAGTGTGTTTCAGTATTTCTCCTCAAGTTTGTATGTTTGTAAAATGGATCATTACATATTTAAATTCTTTGTGGGTCCCTAAGAAATATAAAAGGTAAGCATACAATTTACAGTAATGACCAAGCAAATTTCTAAAACATATACCTTTTTCATTCTCTTTTAAACAACTTAACCCATTTTAGGCCAAGCATAGAAATTGTATAAAATGTGGTATTATTTTCATTGAAATATGCTTAAATTGCATTCATTAAGACACAAGGAAAGTTTCGTGCATGAAAAATGATATTTTAGTTAAGAAATAAAATGGTGCATATTTAAGTTAAAAATTTAAATTAAAAATAAATTTAAATGAAAATTTCTAAAATTTTTATGACATTTGTTTTATTTTTATTCTATTTACAGAACTTTCAACATTAATTCATTATAAAAACATATGCTTAATCTCAATTGGAATAATTATACATTTTCAAAATGTTGAATTTGTCAATAATTGTTTCAAGTTAGAACACTTGTGTATTTTGAAAATTTCTCAAGAGAAAGTGTTTATTCCAATTGAATTATGAATATTTTAAAGAGGTCTTTAGAACTCTTAAAAATAGCAGAAAAATAAAATTAGTGAAAAATATACATCACAGTGGTAATAAAAAAATAGTTATTAAAATGGTGCGTTTACGCACCTTTGGCTGAAAACGGGTTAATGCACTTCTATTATTCGCCTCTTATAAAATATTAATGATACAATGATCATCTCCCATAATGATCATTCTTAAGTAAAGGAATTCAACTATATCTACAATTTCTGATTTGAGCAATTTTAACATTACTGAAACAAACTTCAAGTAATTTGAGTTCATAGATCATCTATATATATAAAATCGTTCTTCCTGACTGACTGACTGAGTGAGGGGGGTGATTCATCATCGCCCAGACCAAACCCCTAGACCTAGAAGCATGAAATTTTGTGACAATGTTCTTTCTGTGACGTAGGCATCCACTAGGAAGGGATTTTACAAAATTCGCCCCCCAGGGGGGGGGGGGGTCAAAACGTGATTTCACAAAATACTTCATATCTCAAACAAAAAAATAGATATACGTGAAATTTTTTCTCTAAAATATAGCTAATACAAATATCTAAAAACCAATTTCTGGAATTTTAGAAATTCAGCCCCCAGGTGGGGCAGTAGGGGTGGGGGGCTACGGGGCAAAAAACAAATAGAAATACAGTTAGATCTTAATTGGTACAAATAGGTTCAGGAGGCCTGCAAGTCGAATGGGGATATTTTCGAAAGTGTAAAGTAGAAGCGAGAAGGGGGGAGGGGAGAGGGCGGCAAAAAAATAAAAATAGAGTTAGATCGTTCAAAATTGGTATATAGATGTTTTCGATATTTACAAATCGATTGCGGATATTTTCGAATTTCTAAAATTATTTGGAGAGGCGGAAAGGGGGGGGCTATGGGCAAAAACAAATAGAAATACAGTTAGGCCGTTCAAAATTGGTACAGATAGGTTTTAGAGGCCTGCAAGTCGAATGGGATATTTTCGAAAGTGTAAAGTTATTCGGACGGCCGGGAAGGGGGGAGGGGAGAGGGGGGCAAAAAAATAAAATAGTATTAGATCATTCAAAATTGGTACATAGAGGTTTTCGATACCTACAAATCGATTGCGGATCTTTTCGAATTTTTAAAATTATTGGGAAGGGGGGGAGCATAAGGTAAAAATAAAATAAAAATAGAGATAGATCGTTCAAAACTGGTGCATAGAGGTTTTTGATACTTACAAATCGATCGCGGATATTTTCGAATTTGTAAAATTGTTAGGATAGACGGGAGGGGGATGGCGAAGGCGAAAATAATAGAAATAAGAGTTAGAGTATTTTGGGAATTTTTTCCGAAGACAGTGAGAACCCAGTGCGACATTTTTCGTAATCAGATTTTTCTCTTTTATTTTTCACGTGATAAAAATTAATGCAATTTTGAGAATTCAGTAATTATAGTGATTCATTTAAAAATAGGGACCAGCGAAGCGGGCGTTGCCTGCAAGTCTATATATATAAAATCGTTCTTCCTGACTGACTGACTGAGTGAGGGGGTGATTCATCATCGCCCAGACCAAACCTCTAGACCTAGAAGCATAAAATTTTGTGACAATGTTCTTTCTATGACGTAGGCATCCACTAAGAAGCGATTTTACAGAATTCGCCCCAGAAGGGGGGGGGGAGGGGATGGCAAAACGTGATTTCACAAAAACCTTCATATCTCAAACAAAAAAACAGATATCCGTAAAATTTTTGCTTTAAAATATAGCTAATACAAACGTCTAAAAACCAATTTCTGGAATTTTCGAAATTGGGTCCCCAAGTGGGGGGGGGGGGGCAAAACGTGATTTCGCATAATCCTATATATCTCAAACAAAAAAAAAAAAAAAAAAAAACGTAAAATTTTTACTCTAAAGTATAGCTAAAGGGGGGGGGGGGGGGGGCTACGGAGCAAAAACAAATAGAAATACAGTTAGGGCGTTCAAAATTGGTACGGATAGGTTTTAGAGGCCTGCAAGTCGAATTGGGATATTTTCGAACGTGTAAAGTTATTAGGAGGGGCAGGAAGGGGGGAGGAGAGAGGGGGGGAAATAAAAATAGAATTAGATCGTTCAAAATTGGCACATAGAGGTTTTCGATACTTACAAATCTATTGCGGATATTTTCGAATTTGTAAAATTATTAGGAAGGGAGTGGGGCGGTAAGGGGGGGGTATGGGCAAAAACAAATAGAAATACAGTTAGGCCGTTCAAAATTGATACAGATAGGTTTTAGAGGTCTGCAAGTCGAATGGGGATATTTTCGAAAGTGTAAAGTTATTAGGAGGGGCGAAAAGGGGGAGGAGAGAGGGGGGGGGCAAAAAAAATAAAAATAGAGTTAGATCGTTCAAAATTGGTATATAGAGGTTTTCGATACTTACAAATCGATTGCAGATATTTTCGAATTTGTAAAATTATTAGGAGGGGCGGGAAGGGGGGCTATGGGCAAAAACAAATAGAAATACAGTTAGGCCGTTCAAAATTGGTACAGATAGGTTTTAGAGGCCTGCAAGTTGAATGGGGATATTTTCGAAAGTGTAAAGTTATTAGGAGGGCCGGGAAGGGGGAGGGGAGAAGGGGTCAAAAAATAAAAATAGAGTTAGATCGTTCAAAATTGGTACATAGAGGTTTTCGATACCTACAAATCGATTGCGGATATTTTCGAATTTTTTAAATTATTGGGAGGGCGGGAAGGGGGGGGAGCGGAGGGGCAAAAAAATAAAAATAGAGATTGATCGTGCAAAACTGGTTTATAGCGGTTTTTGATACTTACAAATAGATTGCGGATACTTTCGAATTTGTAAAATTATTAGGATAGACGGGAGGGGGATGGCGAAGGGGGAAAATAATAGAAATAAGAGTTAGAGCATTTTGGGAATTTTTTCCTAAGGCAGTGAGAACCCGGTGCGACATTTTTCCTAATCAGATTTTGTTTCTCTTTTTTTTTCCACGTGATAAAAATTAATGCAATTTTGAGAATTCAATAATTTTAGTGATTCATTTAAAAATAGGGACCAGCGAAGCGGGCGTTGCCCCAAAAAGTCATAAAACTTTTTATTTTTGCCCTTCAAACACGACTGAAAAATCTCCAAATAGATGATATATTAGCCAAGATTGCACAGGATTAGCTGCTTTCTAGTTGAATCTTGCCAAGTTAGCAAAAAAAAAAAAAAAAAAAACTTGTAAATATTTTTATTGTAACTACTTCAGAAATAATTTTATGTTCTGATGTTAATATGTTGTACAATTAAGAGGATTCAAATTTGTATATTTTGTGGATTTTCCACCCAAATTTTGAACATTTTTGTTTATGTTTTATTTTTCTTTTGTGTGTGCATTAACAGTCAACAAAGAAACAAGAACGAAGAATCATGTGGTTCACTTAATAGGATGCAATATACACAGAAGTGTGCAATCTACACAAAATTGCAGCCTGCAAGGCCGTACGGAGATGTGTGGAGGCTTTGGGGCAAATACAATGTGGAGGCCCTCTATCCGCGTTTGTAATGATCGATAGACGGCGCTTTGTGAACACTGCAGTTGTTAGTAAACATTAGCCACGTGTGTTCCAATAGTGTTCTTGTTATTCTACTTAATATTCGTACTATAATTTCTCCGCCATTACATTATGGAAAATTGATTGCTTTTGGAAAAATTACTTCAGTTTATTCAAAGTTCGATCGGAAGTAGATTTTTAACTGAAGTTGAACAAATATTAATTTCAAATCATCTGATTAATTCTTTACTTCCATTAGCCGAAGCAACTGAAATTTTAAATTCGTCATTTGGAAATAAATGGAAGCTCAATTCTGGATTTCTTGATGCTTTGGATTTACACTGTGGCACACAAAAGTATGTGTTATCTTTTTTACCGTATTTATTCATTTTTATTCAATAAATATATGTGAAACTAAACATCGGCTAGCAATGGCGGCTATATGGAATTCGAATTAAACCATGTTTATTGTAATTTCACCGTAGCCCACCAGAGGGCGAGCATTTCATTACAATCGCGGATACTCATTATCGTATTTAGAGAGGGTACAAGCAATTCTTTTTGGGACAAAAATCATAGCATTGAAAACATTTTTTTATTTCATTACTAGCAGGCTACGCCCGCTTCGCTGGTCACTATATTTAAATGAATTTTAGAAAGAATTATCAATATTTATTTTTTTACACCACATTATACACAAAAACTAAAAAAA
>OZ005650.1:358917172-359024884 GCA_963930645.1 Salticus scenicus | reverse complement strand
TAAGTACTAATTTCATTACACACATATTACGCTTGTAAAAATGAATTATAAATTTTCATTAGTCTTTAATAGATAGTGAAATATAAGTTATCTGAAAATAAAATAAACAGTGTTAAAGAAAAATGTCGGTTATTTGGAAACTCATTATTAGGATGTCCCTTAAATGAGGAGGAAATTTTGTTTTTGGTTCTCTTATTTTTCGAAATCCGATACGCATGCCCTCTAATATTTTTTCTATTTAACCCTAAACACTTTTTTTAGTAAAATATCAGCTCTCTGGGATACTGTTAACGCGTGCTGAATTGACGGGAAAGTCCTTATATCTATAGGATTTTCCCGTCAATTCGGAACGTGTTAACATTATATCAGAGAACTGATATTTTGCTAAAACGTGTATAGGGTCAAATAGAAAAAAAATCAGAGGGTATGCGTATTGAATTTAAAAAAAAAGAATTAAAAAAAAAGGAAAAAAAGAAAAGAAAGAAAGAAAAGAAAGAAAGAAAAGAAAGAAAGAAAAACAAAATATCCCTCTCATTTAAGGGACAGCCTATTCAATATACTTGAATATTTTTGTCACATATCCTTTTTTTTTTTTTTTTTTTTTTAACACATGTCCTTCAATTATTTTCAAGAGTACGAGAAAACATTCATACATATTTCAGATTAAATTATTATTAAAATATTTGTTTAAAATGCGATAATAATATTAATAAAAACTCAAACTAGAACATTTATTATTCTTTTTGTGATTACAAACAGCTTAGTTGACTTTTCTAAATCCTTTAAAAAAGAATCTAAATTCTAATTTCTATGTAGGGTAGGTGCTCCAGTGATTGGCATGTTCCAGTAATTGACATCTATCCCGAAATAATTAATAAATAAGAAAAATAATAAAATCATACATTTTACGTATAAGAATTTTAACATTTTATGTCAAACACTGGAGCACAGGGTGCTAATAACTGGTAAAATGAATAACTAGCAATGTCAAACACTGGAACATAGGGTGCTAATTGCTGATAAAATAAAAAACTGGCAGTGTCAATTACTGGAACATTGAGTGGGTGTCAAATAAAAATTCATAAAAAAAAAAAAAAAAAAAAAAAAAAAAAAAGTTATCAAATGTATATATTTTAACATATATCTGGTTCTGAATGTCTTTCATACCATATGTATTAACTTAAGATTTTTAAAACTATTTTCTGATGACTAGAACATTAAAAACATCAGAGATTGCTCTAAAAGTGTCAATCACTGGTGCGCTTACCCTATATTTAATTTTTATTGTTACACATTATGAAAAAACTCATAACTTTAAAACCCATCCTATATTAGATCATAATTGAAAACTAGTTTTAGATTGTGGTATTAAAATAACTTCACAAAAATATGAACCTCTGCGATAAATGTATATATAAAAAGTTTCCATAAATTATAAATAACTTTTTTCCTAAATAAAAATAAACCTCACAGATACAATACAATTTTACTTTATGTGTGTATGCTTATACTTTGTAAATTTACACATTTTATTGCTCCCGTATTTTTGTTACATAAGTTTTGTTTATTTTTTTATTTTTGTTTCTATTAATAAAGTAATTGGAATTTATGATACATTAAAAATTAATATTCAAACTTTAAAATTTAAATAACATACTGTATGTTTATAAGTTTGAGAGGGGTAACTTTGCTGATCATACTAGTAAGATTTCATGGTGTTGAAAAAAAAATGTATGTTGGTCACAAATCTTATTTTAAACAAAATAAGTAATAATTTCAAAATTTTATGTTAAAAATATCTTTTGTTATTTATCAGTCTATTACAATATTATAAGAAAAAAAATTATGTGCAGTTTTTGAAGTGATTATAATTAAAGTAATAGTCCTAATAAAAGAAATCCTTAGTGAAAGAAAAACCTTAAGTTATTATAAATGTTATGTTGAAAACCATGGAATGAACCCATTATCAAGTTACTCTATGGTTATGAATTTCTATATTAACAACTTTATAATATATAAAAATAATAGTTGTATTTTACATACAGCACACTACTGTTACATATATTGCAGATTTATATATAAAACTATATCATATTAAGCTTATAAAATTGGAATAGCAATGCAGTTTAAGAGATACATTTTTACAATAATTACACATTCCCGAAATCCATTTTAGCTCATATATAAATTAAAAATGCATAATTTACTTCAAGTAATAAGCTAGATTTCTAATGAAAGAAAAATTTTGTACTGAATATGTCAAAATTGGAACATAAAGTAGAGCCTAAAATTATTTTGATGTAATTGATATTTCGAATTTTCATTTTCTTTGTAACTTTAAAGTTATGACAATTTATTTATATATAGAATTAAATCTTACTAAGAAGAATACCAACGGTGCCATAGAAAATTAGCCCTTTAAGGGCCCTCTTCACTCACCGCCGCCGGAAGCCGAAGCTAATGTTATTCTATGAGAAATTTTTCTTTACAAAAAACTTATTAACTAATACATATTTTTAAATTCTGTTTTCACATTCTGAAAATTCCCAGCTGTGAAATTGACGGACCTTTTTTAAAATTATTTTTTTACTTTTTATATTTTATTTTGAAGCTGCAAAATACGAATTTTCAATCTGTGAAATTTTTTCATTTTGCAATTTCAAAATAAAATATTAAAAATTAAAAAAATACATTTTTGAAAAAGGTCCGTCAATTTAACAGTTGGGAATTTTCTGAATGTGAAAACAGAATTTAAAAATATGTATTAATTAATAAGTTATTTGTAAAGAAAATTTCCCCATAGAATAACATTGACTCGGGCTTCCCTAGACGGTAAGTGCAGAGGGACGTTAAAGAGGATATAAAGGCTTATTAAAAAGTACATAATTCATGCAAAAAATAACTATGCATTATATTATTTTAATTTCTCAAATTTACGTTATTTGTCCATGCAGATTTTGAGTAATAATCTCACATCTGGGAATTAACCTCAGTCAGTTATAAGATGGACAGCAGTGAATTCAAATCAAAAGAAGAATAAAGTTCACTGCTTTCGAAAAATGTGGCTCGTTAGAGAGGTACAAAATTTTACATAGACTTTTAATGGAGGCAGTTTAATATTAAATTCTCGGATGAAAATTTGGGACAGGGAAAAGTTGGTTGTTGAAAGAGGTAAGCGTCTAATAAAAGTAATTTTTCAAACAGATTTGAACTTGTCCCTGAAATTTATGTAATGATGCAATTTTTTTTCATTTTTTAATTATCTTCTAATTGATATAAACTTTATATTTGAGTAAACTGTTAAAACAAAAAGTTTGCATTAAATATATTAAGAAGTTGCAAATATATGTACTTTTAGAAAATATTTTAGATGTTTTAAAAAAATTTGTTTAAATATGTTAACAAGATGCAAATACAATATGTAATTTTAGAAAATATTTTAGAAGTTTTACAAAAATTTGTTTAAATGTATTAGTTTAATACACAACTGATGAAAATAACTATTTTCAATGTAACTACATGTAGTTAAATAACTTCTGCTGTGGTAGTCAAATCATATCATAAGAAAAGGCACACAATTAACGAAGAACCGCACGTACTAAAGATCAAAATACCACAGACAGTTCATTATATTCCCATAACCTCAAAAAATGCCTGATACAATCAGTCGTGACACGAGAGACATATCGCTTTTCTGCAAAAACTATTCTCATTTTAAACATACGACTACTGTGCTACGCCTCCTAGTCATGTTCAATAACTCCCTGTGCTTTACCGATAAATGCACGTCCCTCCAAAATAGGTATTTAGCATCGGTCGTGAGGTATGGAGGTCGGGACCTTCTACAACTCATTCCGGAATATTACGCTAATTCTACCACCAGAAGCCAATGTTTTGCGTGAGAAGATCATTCCTTTTTCTAGAACCTCTCGTTTTAGAATCATAAGGTAACGTGCTAAGAATGACTTCATGTAATTACCGTGCAATACTGAAGAGGGATCAACTGCATGACAGTAGCTGCCACATGCAGTCATCTCCGTGATTTTTCAGCGTAACTAAGAGGAATTAAGATGCACGAAAAGCATGTGGGGTGCTGATGGACCTTAAACGATTGATAGCTAAGCAATCAATCCGTGGTCTCGTAATGTAGCGAATAATTTGGGTTCTAGTTTTCTTTGCGACTGCTGAAGAAAAAATGCCATGACTTTGACCGATGGTGATAGCTGCTTTTTTTGAAATACTTGGTGATCTTTGCCATTGTTATCGAAAGGATAATGCACTGTAAATACTCGAAGTGTAATTGCGTGAATTATTAAAAACATTCACGAAATACCTCAGGAAATGGTAATGAACTCAATCATGCACTATTTTCTTTTAAGCTCTGAATATAAATAGAGTGTTAATTTCTAATTTTAACTATAAATAAACATTCCAATTTAAATCATAAAAAAACTTACATTTTCGCTCGTTTATTTGTTTGTTTGTTTTATGAGTGCTGATAATCCTGTTGTAATTCTCACCTTACGGTTGATTTTTATTTAATTTAATAAATTCTTTGAGGTCTAAACTTACTAAAACTGATATCTTGATTGATTCTTTATAAAAGTTTCAATCTATACAATGCAAATTTTTTGTTAGAATTAAGTTTCTAATACGAAAATTTTTTAGGCGCACTACTCATCTTTCTTCCTTCAGACGGAGTCCATCTGATTTTTTACTAAAACTAGTATGTTGTGGCCACCACAAGACTTTCTTCTATAATTTCCTTTACAAATTCACTCAGTAACATAAAAAAAAAAAAATTGTTAAAAGTAAAAAAAAAAAAAAATCGATAACTTTGTTTTAAATTATCACACATTTATAGTTCAACCATTCGTTTTAAAGGTACTGAGGAGACCTTTCTAAAGATACCCATCTTGAAAATTTACTCCCCCCCCCAGGGGGGTGGAAAGGCTCCTACACATACAAATTTCTTTTTCCCAGTTGACTATCTCTATTATAAATAATTCTTGTAAATTTCATAATGATTACTAAAAAATAATTCTCTTTATGCACATTTAAACAAAATTTTGTCCTAAATCACCATGTTAAAAATTTAGAAAAAGCGGAATGTCAACGCAACCTGTACGACAATTTTTACCAAAAGTTGATAGGCACTAATTTATATCAAGGTGCAACTACATACCAATTTGTATGAAATTATGTGCAGTAATTCCTGAGATACAGTTGCCACAAAATTTTCTCACACACACAGACACACAGACATTTTATAACAATGGTTAAATCGTGCTCTACAGCTCTCAAAGCGTGTAAATCGATCAAAAACCCAAGGTCGAAAATTTTTAAGAATCCAATACTTTCTTCTATTGAATATAGAAGAAAGTAATAATTTTACGTTTAGCGTCACGTTCTATTATGAGATAAAATCTGTAATTGGCAATTTCGGAAATAAAACATCATTAAAACAAACTAAACTTGTAGTACATGCGACAACATTCAAATAAACTGACTTTTTTTTTTTTTTTTAAATATATTTTTGAAGGGAAAATTTTAAGCGCACTATTCATATTTATTTTTTTCAAAATTAATTCAACAAATCTTTTGACAGGAAAATTTTGCTCATTTTCACGTCACGCTTATTTATGCTACAAAACCCGTGTCAGCTGACTCTTTAAGCAAACAATTCTTTAATTAAAGTTAAAAAAGAAAAAATTCTCCAAAATATAGAAAATATTAATATTTTGCATACAGGTCTACCTAAAAAGAATACATATCCAATACAGGGCACGAAGTAAAGAGTTAATCGCATTCAGCAAAATATAAAACTTGAATTTTTGTCTCATAGGATCGAAATCGATTTTTGAGTTTGTTCCATAAAACCTGATTATTATAATGAATTAAAGTAGCTTTATATATTTCAGAAAATTACCATGCGCATAAGGTATGTAGTCAAGTTTGCAGAAGTCCACTTCTGTGGTTTCAAGTATAACATATACCTAGGTCCTTCTCCCGAATATTTTTCAACGCTTAATATTTTGTAATTATTCTTCATTCTATTTTAATTTATTTTCTTTTTGAATAAATTATGCACTAACTTCGAAAAGTTAGACAACAACTTGTTATTTTGATTTCTACTTTTGCACATAACTCTTAACCAAGTGAACAAATTAACATAAATTTTTTATAATAGATTTGTAATCTAATAATTAATCGAATTTTATATAATATATGAAATAATTTTTAAACTGGTGAAGTCACTTGTTAAAAGTTATACGCAAAAGAACAAAGCAAAATAACAAATTGTTGCTCAACTTGAGCATTACAAATTTTTTTGCATAAAATTTATTACTAACAACTTTTCCTAGAGAACACCTTCTTTTGAGAAAACATGCTTTTAAATATCTTAATAATGTATATTAGTTTCATTATTTTGACTGCAGTGCAACTACGTTAAAATGTGTGAAAATGAAATTCTATCTATAAGCCGTAATGATACTTTTGTGTGTCCTTGTACACGAACCATAAATGATACAGACACCAAAATTATACAACTAATATTTCTACATAACGCCGGGACACGCGTACCAAATTGCAAGTCAGTCGGGTGATTTTTTGCGACCGCTATCACGGTACGTATTAGTTCTGTCCATAGACTACTATCGCTGTATAAGCATAGATACACAAAACCTAAAATCTTTTTCTGTATCAACAAGTAGGAAATAACAAATAAATAGACAAGTGGTTATACAATTTGAATAAAAGATTATGATGTCATTTTTTATTTCTTGGTGGTATTAGAATTTCAAAACATAAATATGATGTAAATGATGAAGCCATTTGTTTAATATACCATATAATCAATGTTTAACAATTTGAACTAGACGAGAGAGAGAAAAAAGGGGGGAATACATGCGTAAATATCGAGCGCTATGCGACTGCAGACAGACTAGTTCGTAATAAAAAATCATTCTTTTGTATGTGCTTCTGTTAACGAACCATAAATGCCCATCATATAATTGGAAGCATTTGAATGAAACATGAACAATGTATACTATTTTCTATCTGTTTTAAATATCAAAACGTCAGTATATTATTCTACAAATAGTTTTCATGTGTGAGTGGTATATTATATTGGAAAGAATTAAAAATGGGTAGCAAGGAAACTATGAAATGTTATTGCATTGTCGTGTGCCTGTAAAACTTGTAAGCCTCCCAGAAAACTGTCTTTAATATTTAGATTTAAACTTAACGCATTTGCATTATTCACTATTCACCAAGAGAAAATTTTGAAGGTCGAGTTATTAGTATAATTTCACGAATTTTTACTTTCTCTTACCCCTCTTTCTCTGCGTATACACTAAGCGACGACAAATTAAAAAGAAAAAAAAAAAAAAAAAGCCGCATTGCAGAAAAAATGACATAACTTTTTTATTGGTAATAACTTTAAAATTAATGGTTGGAACAAATAAAACTGTCACGTTTGCATAATACCAAAGGGATTCAATGATACCTATGTACATTTTCTATTTAATAATTCGCTTTATTACACTCTACGAAGTACTTTATAAAAATCTACGAGGGTTGCTATCTATATTTCTGGCCTAATAATGAAAAAACAAATATGTAGGATCGAAATTGGTTTTATTGTTTTTCAAAATATTCTCCATGATGATCAATACACTTTTGCATGCGTTTGAACCAATTTTCAAAGCACTTTTTCCAGTCCGATTGAGGTAACTCCAAAACATGCGTTTTGAATGCATCAACCGCTTCTTCGGGGGTCGAAAATCGTTGTCCACGTAATTTATTTTTGATGTGTGGGAATAAGAAGAAGTCATTGTGTGCCAAATCAGGGCTGTACGGCGGATCACCCATCAGTTCGATCTTTCGCTCAGTCAGAAATGCATTTGTTTGAGTCGATGTGTGAGAGCTCGCATTGTCATGATGAAGAATGATTCGCCTGTTCTTCTGCTTTTTTCGAATTTCTCCGATGACTTCTGGCAAACAAATGGTCGTGTACCATTCAGAATTGACCGTCCTGCGTTGCTCTAACGCCACTGTTGCCACATGACCGTTAATGCCGAAGAAACAGGCAATCATTTGTTTCGATGTGCTTCCTCGAACAACTTTTGTTGGTTTTGCCTCGCCTTGGAAGACCCATACAGTTGATTGCTGTTTTGTTTCCGGCTCATATGCATAGATCCATGATTCGTCACCTGTGTAGATGTTATACACAGCCTTTGATGTACCTTGAACGTATTTTTCCAACATTTCCTTGCACCAATCGACACGAGCCTTTTTTTGAGCGTTTGTCAGATTATGCGGGATCCAACAAGAACAAATTTTTTTTACGCTCAAATGTTCATGCAATATTTTATTGATGCTAGTCATACTAATGTCCAAAGACGCCTCAATCTCACGGTATGTCACATGACGATCTTGCTTTATCAGTTCACGCACAGCATCGATCTTTTCTGGCACAACAACGGATTTTGGACGACCTGCACGGGATTCGTCCTGGATCGAACATCGACCACGATTAAATTCGTTATACCAATTTTTTACAGTGCTGTAGGATGGCGCTTTATCGCTGTATAAAGAATTAAGTTCATCGAAGCACTCTTGTCTTGACAATCCACGTCGAAAGTTATGAAAAATAATCGCACGAAAATTTTCACGATTCAATTCCATTTTTTGAAAGAGAAGAACTTTTCAATTTACTGTCAACAACACAAATAAAGCTATAATGGTAAATCGTCTGTTGAATTTACGTTTAAAAATATCAAACTTTCGATTAAAATCGTCTGCGGTCGCCTAGCAACACTTACTGTTGCCAAGGCCAGAAATATAAATAGCAACCCTCGTACATGAAACTTTCGTTTTAAACATAATGCAATAACCATACACTAGACTATTAGGATTTATTATATAAAATAAGCAAGTTATATTTTAATATGTGAAATAAAACTATTCATTTGTTAGATCTAAGCAATTTTTTAATAAAATATGTATTCTGTATTGGGTTAATTCCACCTTTATGTGGAATTACTGCTGTAATGAACTGTGGCATAGTATTATACCGTTTTTACTTTCTCTTACCCATAGGGTCGAGAAAGTATTGTTTTAAGGTCAAATTTTCGAACATGAGTTTTTGTTATATTTACATGTTCTGAGGTTCCCTGAATACGAAAATCATGTTTTTAGTGAATGGTCTGTGTGTATGTCATCAGCATATCTCAAGAACAAATAGTAGCAGAAATTCCAAACTCGGTATTCTAAATGTATATCATATAAGGATGCTACAGTAAGCTTTTCGTTGAGATGAAGAAAATGGTTCCTGTACAGGGACACTCAAAAGTATTCAAATTCATTACGCCTATGGAGGAAATTGCAGGTAAGTAGAGTTTAACATCTATAGACAGCACTAAACCAAATGAAACGAATATATATTTTTTGTAATATAGTCAAATGGGAAAAAAAATTGTGTATGTAGGAGCCTCGCCTCCCCCCTGGGGGGGGGGGGGCGTCCCCCCTCGAAGGGAGTAAATTTTCATGATGGGTATCTTTCAAAAGCTCGCCAATACCTTTAAAATGAATGGTTGAACCATCGATCTGCAATAATTTAAAATAAAGTTATCATTTTTTTTTTCATTAAAAAAAAAAAAAAAAATGTAATATTGAGAATAAATTTAACTTTTTTTATTATTATTATTTATTTAGTGCTTTACTACTTCTCTAATATAGAAATCGTCTGCATTATCATGAAAGATAATTTTTTAAATAATAATTTTAACAAATTATTTTTTAAAAACAGAATTATTTTTTTATAACCGAATTAAATTCTATATAAATGTAGGTGCATTAATAAAACGGGGATTGAGCTGGGCGGTAACCCCCCCCCCCTCACACAGAACTAATTATCATATAAAACTCTTTTGAAGCCTAATTTGAATTGTTTAACACAGGTTTACATAACAGTACTCGTTATCTTACCTCTTAATCTGCAACCTGTATTTATAGTATTAAATTTCTGGGTAAGAGAAAGTCGTGTGAGTGACACACCAGATTATTTAATATAAATCTCAAAAATTTCACTGTTCTAAATATTGTAAATAATTTTTCTAGTTCTTGCAAAGTTGTAGCCTGCAATTTTCGAATCCTCCTCTCTCTTCCCGCACCTTTTTGTGACTAAACATTTTCGAGCGAATTGAGATTAGGACTGTTTCCAAGTCCAATAAAGAAAAACTTGTACGATATTCTTTGTGGGATTTAACTTAGAGAGAAAAAAGATATTTTTACTCATAGAATTATAGGTGCTCATGGGAATGGATAGGTAATTTTAACAATTTAGTTCAATTTGACGTACCACAGACGTCGTACAGCAAGTTGCATTATCATCTTGAAATGCTGTTTGAAGGAAAGTCTGAAATACCTCCAAAATAGTCGGTCAGGCGCCACTTTTATAATTACCGTGTTTCATTTTGAGTTAATTGATCCCTTGAGCATGAAAATTTGCCCGATTTCTTGAAAAATTGTGCACCGCCGTACCATAATGTACGGAGAAAATGTCACTGTTTTAAGAATGCGATTTTCATTAAGTCGGTCACATTTTTGTCCTCATTCTAGCTTTTTTCTTCAGCTCGAAATAAAGTAAACTTGATTCATCAGAGAAAAACAGTTCAGCCTAATAATTAACTGATAATGTTTTTAAATTTTTGGTCAACTAAAGTATTGTTTTTTTCTAAATCTTTTCCTTATTAATGGCTTTTTTCATAGATTTTCTGTTCTTTAACTTGCTTTGTTTAATTGTTCCCACATTGTTTTTGAAGAAAGTAATTTACTATACACTTTTTTAAATCTTTTAAACGTTCTGAACATGATACAAATCGATTTTTTAAACATTTGCTTTTTAATTTGCTGTGGTCTTGTTTGGATGAGCAACGTGGCCGCCTAAAGCCAAATTTCCAGCTTAAACGGCCAAAATATTTTATATTTTGCTAAAAACCATTTTACCAATATTTCGTTAACATTTAATTATTTTATTACTTACAGACTTTGAATAAACACCATAAAATGCAATAAACTCGCAACAATTGTTTCGGGTCGAAAAAACACACGACCCTTCATCAGGCGAATAAAGTAAGCACGAGTGCTGCAGTCAGTGCGTTGCCGCTTTGACTGCAGCACTCGTGCTTACTTTATTCGCCTGATGAAGGGTCGTGTGTTTTTTCGACCCGAAACAATTGTTGCGAGTTTATTGCATTTTATGGTGTTTATTAAAAGTCTGTAAGTAATAATTTTTACAACGCCAGTTTTGTGGTGCTTCTTTATTCAATTTAATTATTTTGCCATTTCATGTATTTGCCACTGCCTTATTCTTCCATTTTTGAAATAATTTCTAAAATTACAGTTTTTCTCACAATTGAATTTTGTTTTTAACGCTGGTCTCAATGCTAAAGTGTATGTGGAGAACAACATAATAAAATCTATTCGAAAATTTGCTTTTTAAACGAGAAAATTGGCGGTTGTGGAAAGTGAAAAGGAAAAAGGAAAATATCCAAGTGCGGCTTTTTTTTTTTTTTTTGGTCGCTTAGTGTATATATGTATATGTATGTATATATATATATATGGTAGAGAAAGTATTATAAGGTAACATTTTTGAAATTAAGTTTTTGTTATATTTATACGTTTTGGAGTCCTCTGAATCCGAAAACAGGTTTTTTAGCGGTTGGTCTGTGTGTGTGTTATCAGCATATCTGAAAAACAAATAGTCGCAAGAAGTTCAAACTCTATATTCTAAATTTTTATCATAGGGACGAAACAAACTTTTTCTTGAGATCAAGCAAATGGTTCGTGTACAGGGACATTGAAGAGAATTGGAATACATTAAGTGTATGCGCAAAATTTTTGGTAGGTGCATTTTAACATCTATAAACTGAATTAAACATAATGAAATGCACATATATTTATTTTATGCATAAAAGAATATTTCATATTAATGTATTACGAAATTCATTAACCATTCGTTTACAAGGTTACCCAAAAACACTAGAATAGTGGAACTACGCTTGAAAATTGATGAAAGTGCACTCCAGGTTGTGCTGTAAGTTAACATAGGATTATGTCTGTACCTCGGGGGCAAAGGACACCATGTGCATTTTGTGAAAAGAATTAACACTATGTCTTTAATGTGGGGCAATAAATTACATTTGTCAATAATAAGGAATACAGGCATGGTTATATCTTCCACTGTCTTACATCCTTTGAAGTAACTGGACATTACAGCTTAATGCCTCTATATGACTGAAAAAATGCATATAAAGAACATAGCACTAAGCATTGTGTTCTATGAGAAATATTTCTATAAATCATATTTTAATAACTTTACTGTGCATAAATCTTAATGAAATTTAAATATATTATTCAAGTCCACTATCGGATGTTTTCTATCTAAAATGGAGTGAATACTGCCACTGGTTTGCGTACAGGGGCACTTGAAAGTATTCCAAGTCATTGCGTTCCATGAGAGTTATTTCTACAAACCGAATTTTAATAACTTTACTTTGCACCAAGTTCAATGAAATTGTAATACATTATTCATATGCACAAATGAATGCTTTCTATAGCATTTAGTAAGATTAGTATTATTCTTACAGGGTCACATAAAAGTATTCAGTTACATTAAGAGATATTAATAAAAATTTGCTGGAATTGCATACTCGTTTACATTAAGCGTTTATAACACTAACAATTTTTAAGTGTGAATATGATTTTAATTTGTTTATCTGTCTATCCGATTGTTTATCTTTCTATCTGTCCGTCTCCCACCCCAGCGTCCGGAAATATGTATTAATGAAGTTCACTATGGAATGTTCCCTATTTAAAATGACATTAATAGATCCTGTGCAACTAATTTGTGTACAGGGACAACAAAAGGAAAAAAAATGTCAATGCATTGCGTTTTAGGACAAATATTTTAAAAATCACATTTAAATAACTTTCTACTGTAAAAATCAAAGAAATTGACATGTATTGCTAATATTCTAAAATAATGTTTTGTATAGAATATATGATGATTAACTTTCAGATTTACAGGGCTACACTAAAATATTCACAGTAAGGGCTGCAATAATAATCTAACGACTGGATTTTCTTTTGCATTAAACCTTTGAAGACTTTCCAAAGATATGTGTAAGAGTGGTTTTAAATTCAAATAGTCTATCTGTCCTTCTGTCTGTCTGCTGTGTGATAACCTAGTCAAAGAATATTAGAAGTTATACGTTACAACAAATACGTACAGTTGGAAAGTGTTAATAATCAATGCGTATAACATTTTTTTTTATTTAATATTTATTGGAATACTTAAATCACACATCACTTTATTGACTTAGATAGTTTTTACACATGGTACAAATTCTAATCAATGTCATATCAAACTTTTTATTTTCGTGAGTTAAATTTGCACAATATAGCCATTGGCAATGAATTGGGCTCCTATGATAAGTGAAGAGGAGCTACTAAGTTTTGATTATGAATTGGAAGCAAGCTACCAATTAAAAGATTAATTAATTTATTTTAAAAAGAAAAATCTCAGAAATATTACTCATAACGATATATTGTCTCATCCACTTAAATCTGTTTTATTATAATAATGAAATACAGATTTCTTTATTATTATTATTATTTTAAATTACAAATGCTATGGTTAATTACCCAGGACGTTTCAACTTCTCTTTGTGACTCCCCTTATCGTAAAATCCGGATTCACGTGGGACGATGAGACTTTCAGGTGTTTCCCCGTTCTTGCGGTATATTTTGAAGGGGAAAAAAAAAAGCATAAATACCCGATCTCATTTCATTGCATATATATTCAAAAGGAACTTAAAGGAAGTCGGATAAGTAACACGGCACACAATATCCTCACACCCATAACCACTAAAACGCATAGGAGTGACCGAAACCTTTAGGTCCCGTGTTTACACGGAGGCCAGGGAAGATGTTTGTTAGATCCCTCTTGTTGTAACGTATACCTGGGCTTTGATTTATGCGAAGAGGAGACGGCACATAAAACTTATTTGACAATCGATACCTTTTACTTGCCCCCCGGCGCCATAAATTACGTCTACCCTCACTGAAGTCCGAGAGAATTTTTAATATATGACCGGAAGGATCATTGCTGGATCGTGTGTCCGTTTTATTTTTCCAACTGAAAAAATGAATTTATGGGTCTAAAGGGTTGAAAGAGATATTCCTGTGAGATAGAGAGGTCAAGGATATGTCGCAAAAGTCTCTGTCCAAACTCAGACGCAGGAAAAGACAAACAGAAAATACATATTGTTGTTGTACACAGATGCCAGGTACTGGTTGTGTAGAAAACTGAAAATCATTTATGTATGAATAAAAAAAAAGGGTATCCTTCAGAAATCAATGACAAATGGCTTCGACAAAACGATACAAGATTTAACATTGGCATCTGCGAGTCGAGCAATAAATTATAATATTATCTGGAGAAGTAAAAGATTTATGGTATATTTGTTTAGTACTAAGTCTGATTGAAACATCGTAACTTGACCCGAAGTTCTAACATATATTATACGTCTTGGCATTCAAACATATCGTCTAAATTAGTATGTTTAGTTCATAACAAGGCAACAGATATTTAAAAAAAAAGAACAACTCGCAGACGAAACTATTTTCTCGAAACCCACATTTAATCATAAAATGGTACTTATTAAAAATATAAACATTTTACGGACCAATAAACGCTTCCGAGCATAAAAGTTATTTTTAAACAAAGGAATTCGTTCAAACTTTTCAATTTAGAATTAAATTTGTTGATTTTTAAGCAAATTCCAATTGGTTACTTGAAAATTTATGAGAGTTATCGATTATTATAATGTCAGAAATTGTTTCATTTTGGACAATTTTTGAGATACATATTTAACGTAAAGCTAGAAGTCACGAAATTGGCGGGGGAAGGGGGATGGATGATGAGACGAGTTTAACAAATTCCGAAATATACACGGAAGTTATATCTAAGTATTTTCATTAAAAAAAAAAAAAAAAAAAAAGGCCAAAATAGGTTTTAAAAAAAAGTTAATTTTATTTGGAAGAAAAACGCCATAACTTGATAAACTCATTGAAAAACAGAATTATAATTGAATTTAATCATACTTCTTTTTCAGAATGTGTCAAAAGTGAAATTTTTTGAAAATATATTTGGCATCTGCATATTTTGATAAAAAGAAGAGAACAAATATATAAACATAAATTAAAGTAGATAGATATAAATTAAACTGTTTACAACTGGGACAAAATGTCATTCAATATGTAAATTAAAAAAATTATTTAACATAGAACAAAAAGATTGACATTTTCTGAAACTGTATAATTTTTACAGTCGAAATAATTTCCGAAACATCACTCAAACCTTCCTGTTAAGACTAAGACTAATATCTTGTGGCCACCACAAAACTTTCCTGTCCAAATTCACGTAGTACAAATTATTAAAATTATTTTGTATAAAAATTATTTTCCACGATGAATACAGAGAATTTTTATATCCAAGAAATATAACACTAAATGTCGAATGAATGCCTAATTTGTGCCCCATAGACGCCATACACACCGCGACAAAAAGATAGGTACAAAGGGTTCTTTCTTTGATTTTTCATAAAATAACATTATCTAAATTGTGCTAATGATTTATTATTACCATAAAATAACACTATTCCTGGTCTAATTAACACTTTCCAACAAGGTTGTTAACACTTTCCAACAAGGTTGAAAAGTGTTTATGACTTCGGTTTGTCTGTATCTGTCTGTCCGTCTGTCTGTTCGCGCTCTAACTCCCGTAAATATTTATGGAATTTCTTGAAACTGATATATGTTATTCAAGTTCACTATCGGACGTTCCCTATTGAAAATGCTGTTTATACCTCTACTGGTTTGTGTACAGGGACACCCGAAATTATTTCAAAGCATTGTGTTCTATGAGAGGTATTTCTATAAACCATATTTTCATACTTTTACTGTAGACATATCTTTATGAAATTGAAATATGTTATTCAAGTTCACTATTGGACGTTCCCTAATGAAAATGGAGTTAATACCTTTACTGATTTGTGTACAGGGACACCCGAAAGTATTTCAAAGCATTGTGTTATATGAGAGGTATTTCTATAAACCATATTTTCATACCTATACTGTAGACATATCTGAATGAAATTGAAATATGTTATTTAAGTTCACTATTGGATGTTTACTGTATAAAATGGAGGAAATACTACCACCGATTTATGTACAGGGACATTTAAAAGCATTCCAAAGCATTGCGTTCTATGAGAGATATTTCTATAAATCAAATTTTAATAACTTTACTTTCCACAAAGTTTTAGGAAATTGAAATATGTTATTTATATGCGCAAAAAAATGCTTTGCATAGAATATAGCATTATTAGCATTAGATTTACAGGGCGACACAAAAATATCCATTTATATTAAGAGCTATTAATAAAAAATTGCTAGAATTGTACTTTCGTTTACATTAAGCGTTTTTAACATTTTTAAGTGTGGATATGATTTCAGTTTGTGTATCTGTCCATCTGTCTGTCTGCCCGCGCTTTAACCCCTGTAAATATTTATGGAATTTCTCGAAACTAATATATTTTATTGAAGTTCACTATCTGATGTCCCATATTGAAAATGGAGTGAATGTCTCTTCTGGTTTGTGTACAGGGACACCCAAAAGCAGTCGAAAGCATTGTGTTCTATGAGTGTTATTTTTATAAATATTTTCCCTATAGAATGTTCCCCATTTAAAATGGCATTAATTGGTCCTATATAACTAGTTTGTTTACAGAACAACAACAACAACAAAAAAGCCAATGCATTACGATTTAGGACAGAATTTTTAAAAAGTTATATTTAAAAATCTTTCTGCTGTAAAAATTATAAAAATATTGAAATGTATTTTTAATATTCTAAAATAATGTTTTGTATAGAATATGATATGATTAATTTTCTGATTTACAGGGCTACACTAAAATATTTAGAGAGATCAAAAGCTATAATTATAATCTAATAGGCATTTTGGAAAGTGTTAAAAAGGCTTAACGAAAAAGAAAATGTAGCTAACAGTAATTTTAAAATAAATTATTTCTATCTGTATATTTTTCAGTCCTTCTGTCTGTTGTGTGGTAACGTAGGCAAAGAATATTAAAAGTTATTCGATACAACAATTACGTACAGTTGGAAAGTGTTACTAATCAATGCGTTCTGCATGATTTTTCTTTCTTGTTTTTGTTTTAAGACTAATTTAGAAAAGTTTAAGACTAAATTTTTTCTAATTTAAGACTACACTCACGACAAAAAGATAGGAACAAAGGTTTTTTTTTTTTTTTTTTTTTTTTTTTTTCATAAAATAACATTATCTAAATTGTGCTGATCATTTATTATCATAACAAAATATTATATCAAAAACACATTAAATATTTGAATCATATTCAAAATAATCATATTTAAAAAAAAAAAAAAAAAAAAAAACCTTTGTTCCTATCTTTTTGTCAAAGTGTGTAGTCTAAAATTAGAAAAATTTTAGTCTTAAAATTTTCCTAAATTAGTCTTAAAACAAAAATTAGTCCTGGAATAGTGTTGTTTTATGATAAAAATAAATGATAAGCACAATTTAGATAATGTTATTTTATGAAAAATCAAAGAAAAAACCTTTGTACGTATCTTTTTGTCGCGGGGTGTATATATTTTTAATGTGTGTTAAAAAGAGAAACAATGGAAAATTTTGTTTTAAGGTATCACAAGTCTATGATTTAACCTTTCGTTTTAAAATGTATTGACGAGTTCATTTGAAAATACTCATATTCAAAATTTAAATAAGGAGTATTTCCCCACGGAGTGAACGGGGGGGGGGGGGGGGGAGAGATGCTCCTAAATCTATAAAAGTTTCCTAGTTACTATTGCTATTAATCTTTGTAATTTCACAATGTTTAGTTAAAAATAAGCCTCATTGTGTACATTTAATTGAAAATTTGTCATATGCAGCCCTATTAAAAATATTGAAAAAATTGTTTGGTAGCGCCACCTGTTGACTGATAGTCAACAAAAGTTAATGGACACGAATTTAAATCAAGCTCTTTACTAAATATAAACTTTTATTTTGTCCATTGGTTTGTGAGACAGAATTTCTACAATATTTTGGATAAAAAACAGATATTTTCTAAAAATCATAGAATTGTTTTTAGGATATCCCAAAATGGGTAAGTCCATTGAAAAGAGGTCGGAAATTTTCACGTATCCAATATTTTCTTTTCATGTTTATAAAAGAAAAATAAATATTTATCTGTAATGTATTAGAGTAATGCACGGATCGGGTTTTACCCAACTGATTAATATGGAATCAACTCTAGTCATAATAAAACATTTTCAATTCGAAAAACAACCAGCAACCGATTCGAGTCTGTTTTCTTTATGCATGAGCCCGATAGTAAACGTAAATTATAAATTAATAATTTCCCTAAAAGTTACAGAACACTTTTTTTATAAATTTCATTGTCACACAGTTGATAAACCATTTTGATAAACTTCCAAACAAAGGACATCTTTTTAAGAATATTTTGTTCGCTATCCAGATACCGGAAGAACTGAAGATTTAAAAGGATTCACGCTGAGGAGAGCGAGAAAGTTTCCTTTAAATATAGATGCCCGATATGGATGTTATACTATAATAATTTGGGTATGGGTGTATTATGTTTGGATATATAAAGATTTAAGACCCCTGAAACCATATAGACCAAGAAGAATAAAATTTTATCAAATTATTTTACTTGTTAATTTTTTAATTTAATTTAGATTCAAACTTACCTTAATATTATTCCTAGATAGTTAGTGGCTTTATTAAATAATGTTGCCTTTACGTTAAAACGACATGAAACCAATAGATTACAAAACAATAGAATCAAACAAGCAATGAGAGAATAAACACTATTTTTGACAAATTATTTTTCAATTCGGAATAGCTCAGAACGGCGGTCAAGGGAGATCTTTTTCACCGTTGAGCACCAATGTAAAGGGTTTCCATTAAAATTGATACAATTAAAAAATATATATTCAGCGAGACACTTTTTTTCCCTTTGAAAGCTTACATTAGGCCATTAAGTATGAAAATAATATCGTTCATGTGAGCATCACGACTTCTCTGTACATACCGCATTCTGTCAACCCAAGTTTTCATCACTCTTTCACATCAATTTGGTGTTATTTCACGAATAACACGTTCAATGTTATTTTTTAATTGCTCAATTGTTATTGGATTATCAGCATAAACTTGTGACTTAACATATCCCCAGAGAAAAAAAAAATCACAATCGATCGAGCCGATTAACTGAATAATGTCGCCCATGAATTCTCAAATTTCTCTCAGTATTCACATATAAACACTGATTTTGATAAAACAATTTAATAATTTCGAAACGTTGTTCAAGCGTGTATCTTTGCATGATTAAATGGCGTAGCATACTAAATACAAATGACACAAGAAATGTCAAAAAATAATATGCAGTGTTGCCATTATAACCATTTAAATTTGTATCATCCCTATTGGAAAACCCTTTTACGATTTCGTTCGCTAGTGGCTATAAGAGCAAATTTCTAGCGGGTTCCCGATCGTACATTAAAATTATTTAATATAAATAGGAGGAAGACTGAAAAAAACTTTTTAGTTCGAAAAATCATATAAACAAACAATTCTCACATTAAGAAGTAAATGCAGTCACATGGATTACAACGAGTAAAATATATCAAAGGTTTAGGTTTAGTTGTTCAAAGCTTACGAGGAAAAAATGAACCTTTCAAGCATATATAGCTTATATGAAGTATACAGTTATAATTACATCAAATTTCTGTTTTTTTTTTTTTTTTTTTTTTTTTAATGTTCTTGACTCGACTCGACTTGTTGAAAACTAAAATCGATCAGGATCAGAATCCGACCCACAAGGGAAAAAAAAAAAAAAATCTGCCAACCCGACCTAAATCACGATCCAGAAGAAAAAATAAAAAAACGCACACAAAATCAAGTTACATGACACGGTATAGGATATGCATGTATATCTACCATTCTCTGTACCGCAATAGTGATCACAAAAATCATCCGATTGACTCGAAATTAGATAGAAATAATTACGTGTTACATGGAATTAGCTCTGTAATTTTTGATGTATGTAATATTTGTATCTTATGTATAGGAACACACAAAATAATTTCGGTATAACGTTATCTCCTACCGGCGGCATTTCTTTTAAAAGTTATAGTCGCATTGCCATCAGTACAATTTAAGTAGCATATATTTTGAGATATCTAAAATCATGTGAAAAACATTTACAGGGGTACACAAAAGAATCATTTTATGTAGTACGAGCGGTATCTTACTTGATGCACAATTTCATTAGGGTTATATTAATATTAGATAAAGAAAGCAAATTTTCAACGGACAATTCAGAAGGAGCAGTAGTTGCCTCATACGGAAATGTATTTCATCATTAAAAGAGTTAATTTTATACGTATTTCAATAGATCATAAAAAAAAAAAAAAAAAAAATCTGGAGTGACTCCACTCGACTTTCCGAACATTGAGTAATTAACAGTTTTGTAGATAAAGTAAAGAAAGAGGAGTTGTTAAACAAAAGAGATAAAACCATAATAAAGTTTGAGTATATTTCTCCATATATTACACGATGTTTTATTCAACGCTACTGAACTTTGAGCCCATAGATCATAATAATAAAGAATTTTCATTGTGTCCCTGTTAAAAACCTATAAATGCTAGATTCACCAAAATGCTTATAGTTAGAGCAACAGTGATTTATAATATTCATATAAATTTTCAGCTCAATTGAATAAGGCGTTTAGATGCTATCGCACTTTTAACTAGTATGTTGTGGCTACCACATGACTTTCTTCTATATTTTCCTGTACAAATTCACTCAGTAAAAATAATTTATTAAAATTATTATTTAAAAAAATTATCTTCCATGATAATGCAGATGATTTCCATATTAGAGAAGTAGTATAACACTAAATATCCAAAAAAGTCAATTTTATTGTCAATATTACATTTAATATATATATTTGTTAAAAATGAAAAAAAAATCGATAACTTCATTTTAAATTATCGCAGGTCTATGGTTCAACCATTCGTTTTAAAAGGTACTGGCGAGCTCTTTTGAAAGATACCCATTTTTTTAAAGAGAAGGCGAGGCTCCTACACATACAAAAATTTTTTCCCAGTTGACTATTTCTATTATAAATAATTCTGGTAAATTTCATAATGGTTATTAAAAAATAATTCTCTTTATGCACATTTATACAAAATTTTGTACTATACCACCATGTTAAAAATTTAGAAAAAGCGGGATGGCAACGCAACCTGTAAGACAATTTTTACCAAAAGTTGATAGGCAATAATTTATGTCAAGGTGCAACTACATACCAATTTGTATGAAATTCTGTGCAGTAGTTCCTGAGATAATGTTGCCACAAAAGTTTGTCACACACACACAGAGACTGACAGACAAACAGACAGACATTTTCAAAAAATTGTCAAATCGTGTTCTACAGCTCTCAAAACGTGTAAATCCATCAAAAACCCGAGGTTGAAAATTTTTACGAATCCAATACTTTCTTCTGTTGAATATAGAAGAAAGTAAAAATTTGGTCCCACAGGCCATAATGATAAAGAATTTTTCTTTGTGTCCCTGTAAAAAAAACTGTAAGTGCTAAATTCACCAAAATCTATACAGTTCGTGCAACTGTGACCTATAACATGTGTACAAATTTTTTGTTTAGATTAAATAAGCGTTTAGACGCTATCGCACTTTTAAAAATTTGGCCCCATAGGCCATAATGATAAAGAATTTTTCTTTGTGCCCCTGTAAAAAAACTGTAAATGCCAGATTCTCCAAACTCTACACAAATTGAGTAACTGTGACCTATAATATGTGTATAAATTTTTTGCTCAATTGAATAAGGCGTTTAAATGCTATCGCACTTTTAAGATTTTGGTCCCATAAACCATAATGATAAAGAATTTTTCTTTGTGTCCCTGTAAAAAAAACTATAAGTGCTAGATTCACCAAAATTCATAGGGTTCGTACTATGGTGACTTACAATATACGCACCAACTTTCAGCTTATTAGAACGAAAGCGTTTAGATGCTAGCGTGTTCACTCACACACACACACACACATACATCATCGTAATAGTGAAAACGGACTCAGGGCACCTCAAAACGTATAGAAACATCAAAATCTCGAATTCGGATTTTTGACATGATTACAATACTTTCCTCACTATAGTGTTCGGAAAGTAATAAATAATAAATAAATAATAAAGAAGGACGTTTGAGTTTTTGGTCTATAAATCCATTAATTTCTACATATTAACTCAGTTTTTATTTAAAATACGTTTTAGTCAAGAAAAAGTTAAAATAAATTTTAGAGAAGAAAAATGAACGAATATTGATACTTAGAATCCATTCCTTAGAGTTAGGCAAAAATTTCCACTTTCAAGTGACATCCCCCTTCCCCTTTGTTCTGCTTTCTTAACGAACTTTTCGAAGAGATAATATTTAACTATTGCGTGAACATCACTAAAATAATAAAAATTTCAATAAATAAATTTTATTTCGAATTCCTTTTTCCACATTGTATGCTACATATTTAAATTTATTCAAACTGATTATAGAAAAAGAAAAGAAAAAAGCTTCATTTTTGAAAGCGTATGAATCTTAGGCAATAAGCATCGCGAAACTTTTCGATGGATTTACACGTTTTGGAGAGGTAAAGACCACTATTTGACATTAAAAAAAAAAAAAAAACTAGTATGTTGTGGCCACCACAAGACTTCCTTCTATATTTTCCTATACAAATTCACTCAGTAAAAAAAAAAAAAAAAAAAATTGTTAAAAGTAAAAAAAAAATCGATAACTTTGTTTTAAATTATCACAGATTTATAGTTCAACCATTCATTTTAAAAGGTATTGACGAGATCTTTCGAAAGATACCCATCTTCAAAATTTACCCCCCCCCCCCGGGGGGGGGGAAGCGATGCCCCACATGCACAGAATTTTTTCCCTAGTTAACTATTACTGTTATCAATAACTCATTAATTTTACAATCACAAGTTTAAAATAACTCTCATTATGTACATTTATACGAAATTTTGTCCTATACTGCCATGTTAAAAATTTAGAAAAAATGAGATCACAGCGCCACCTGTTAAGCGATTGATCCCCAAATGTAATCAGCACCAGTTTATGTCGGGGACTAACTAAATATCAAGTTTGGTTAAATTTCGTCAAAAAAAAATAATTCTAAGTTTTTTTCGTTAAAAGTTAAAAAAATCGATACCTTTGTTTTAAATTATCACAGATTTATGGTTCAACCATTCGTTTTAAAGGTATTGACGAGACCTTTCGAAAGATACCCATCTTGAAACTTTGCACCCCGGGGAGGGGGAACCGATGCCCCCCACATGCACAATTTTTGTTTCCTAGTTAACTATTACTATTATCAACGAGACCTTTCGAAAGATACCCATCTTCACAATTTACTTCCCCCGGGGGGGGTACTTCCCCCCAGGGGGGAAACCGATGTCCCCCATGCACAAAAATTTTTTCCTAGTTCTACTACTATTATCAATAATTCATATTAATTTTACAATCACAAGTTTAAAATAACTCTCGATATGCCCATTTATACGAAATTTTGTCCTATACTGCCATGTTAAAAGTTTGCATAAAATGCGATCACAGCGCCACCTGTTGAGCAATTGATCCCCAAATCTAATCAGCACCAGCTTATGCCAGGGTGCAACAAAATACCAAGTTTGATTAAACTTCATTCATTGGTTCGTGAGATACAGCGTCCACAAAAAAATGATACAGACAGACAGACATTTTCTAAAAACTATTAATTCGTGTTCTAGACATCCCAAAACGTGTAAATCCATCAAAAAACGGAGGTCGAAAATTTTCACGAATCCAATACTTTCTCTATATTACATATAGAAGAAAGTAAAAAGTGTTAAACATTTTGTGGGACAAAATGTCACTATTTTATGGGACTGAGTAATGCACAGAATTTCATACAAATTTATATGTAATTGATCTCTATATAAATTAGTGCCTAGCAACTTTTGGTGAAAATTTCCAGACAGGTGGCGTTATCTTTTTAATCTTAATTTTTAATATAGCAATATAGATTTAAAAATCATATACATGTTTAGAATGAAAATCATATTTAATAATTCACTGTAAAATTAAAAAGAATTATTCACAATAGTAATAGTCAACTAGGAAAACTATTTGTCTATGTAGTAGCGTCATTTCCCCCTGGGGGGGGGGGTGCCATCTTCTTGAAATTTAAACTTTCAGTCAGTATTAATTAAAGAAGCATCACAAAACTGGCGTTGAAAAAATTATTACTCACAAACTTTGAATAAACACCATAAAATGCAATAAATCGCAACAATTGTTTCGGGTCGAAAAAACACATGACCCTTCATCCCGACGTGCGTTGCCGCTTTGACTGCAGCACTCGTGCTTACTTTATTCTCCTGATGAAGGGTCGTGTGTTTTTTCGACCCGAAACAATTGTTGCGATTTATTGCATTTTATGGTGTTTATTCAAAGTTTGTGAGTAATAATTTCAGTCAGTATCTTACAAAAGAAATCGTTTATACCTTCAAAGCAAATTGTTTTAATGTATTACAGGTCTATAGTTTAACCAAATTATCAACGTTTTACAGTGAAAAAAAAAAAAAAAAAAAAAAGAGCAGTTTATCAGATATTATTCGTAGACACAAATTTGACTATCTTTCAACATTTGGCGTTAAAATTATCTACATTCATTATGGGAAAATAATTTTTGTAAATAATTTGTTTTACATGTTTAGGAAAATACAGAAGAAAGTTTTGTGATGACCACAGCATACCTTTTTTTTTTTTTTTTTTTAATATTTAAACATTCTTTCTTCAAAAACTTACTTGAGAAAAATTTAAATCGGTTCGAAAAATTTTTTTAGTGACAAAGTGAAATAATTTTTTTGTAATTATTCGAAAATGAACATCTAATCCACATTATACATTCATTTGCAAACTGGAAGCATTAAATTAAGCAGGAAATAATCAAAAACCATTTGACGAAAAGGAGAGCTTTCCCATTGTGAAAAAAAATAACCACATATTACTAAAAAATTATAGCACACAATTTTAGATCACTTTATTGAAAGCATAACAAAATTTAATGTGAGTACACAAAAGATACTTTTAAAAATGTTAGATATTTTGAATTAATAATGCACATAATATATCGACAGCAGCTGATGAGAACATTGGTCCTATATTCCTTTTGATATCCACGAAAGCTACACAGCTGCGAGACATGCGCAGAAAGTTTCCAGCACTTAATTGTTTTCAGGCACAACAATGGCAGGACAAACTCACATTTTCTTTACTAGGTTTGTACAGAAGTGTCAAATTATTACGTTGTTAGTAAATTACTTGTAAACTTATCTGAAAAAATAAATAAAATAAAACAAACACATTGTACATAAATTATGTTTATAAATATATATATTCAAATTTGAGTTTAAAAAAAAAATTAAATTTATGATTAAGAAGCAATATCTTTAAAAATTACTTTTATAATAAATTATAGCATTATACTTGAGCACCGATATAGGAGTAGTAGTATTTTCAATAGAGAAAATGCCATACTGAAATTTAAAAACACATCCTTTTCAAAGTATTCTAGATATATTTATTCTAGAGTGTGGACAGACACATAGACAAAACGAAGTCAAACGTGTTTCTACTTTGCTGGAAAGATATATATATATATATATATATCTTTATATATATATTTCTTTTGTGCGTGTGTATGTCACTGAACTCCTCCTAAACTGCTGGACTGAGTTTAATGAAATTTTTTGTGTGTCTTCAGGTGAATTCGAGAATGGTTTAGATTTACAAATGAAAGTTGTAACTTAATTAGTTCTTTCTTAATTAATTTTTAACCAACTCTTTCAACAACTTTTCCACCTAGATGGCGTGAGTTGTCGTAAACACGATGTCAGAATTTATTTAATGTTGAAATGTATAATATTATAGTTTAAAAAAAAAATAAAGAACACGCTTTTATAGAAATGTGAACTAAAAAGCACGAAATATCTATCTTAGTATTAAAATTCTGGGTAAGAGAAATCGTGTGAGTGACACACCGTGATATTTACATACATTTAAATCTTTAATTAAAATAACTTAGAATTAACAAAAGCCATTTTTAAAAAATCTCCCCTAACGGGGATCGAACGCTGGACCTTTAGATTCGTAGCGCAGCGCCTTACCTCGACGCCGCATCGTTCACGTATGGAAAGTATTTTTTTTACAATATAAATTTTTTGTTTGCTCCCAGAGAAATTACAAACAAACATACATACATACATACATACAGGTGAAGCTAACAAAAGCGTGTTAAAAATGAATTTTTAACCGTATCTTACGAAGTGTTTAAAATATTTTTTCAAAATTAATATTTTTAGAATCGTAACCGTATCTTACGAAGTGTTTAAAATATTTTTTTTCAAAGTTAATATTATAGAATCGTAAACACGATATCAGAATTTATTTAATGTTGAAATGAAAAATGAATTTTTAACCGTAAGTGTTTAAAATATTTTTCAACGTTAATATTGTTAAAATGTTAAAATTAGTTAAAATGGTATATTCTTTTAAAATATTCGTCAATATACGACGGAGTTATTTTATGTTAAAATGAAAAATGAATTTTTAGGCCATTATTATTTGTGCAGATGGAAAATGTACTAAAAGTTTTCCGAAAAATTTCACGATCACAAATGTTGACGGATATCCAATATATCGTCGAAGAATTCCCGATAATGGCGGACAATCTTATCATCTATGTCGGTCATCTATGTCAACAACATAGATATTGACATTGATAACCGATGGGTGGTCCCATATTCGCCTCTGCTGAGCAAAACATTCAATGCTCATATTAATGTTCAGTTCTGAAGTTCAGTGAAGAGCATCAAATACATTTGCAAGTATGTGAATAAAGGCAGTGATATGGCTGTATTTCGAGTTGAAAATACCAATGTGAATGCTCCTCTGGTGAATAACAACGATGAAATAACACTTTACCAAACTGGCCGGTACGTGAGCTCCAATGAAGCTGTTTGGCGTATCTTTGGTTTCCCAATTCATGAACGGGATCCAGCAGTTCTTCATTTTGCCGTCCATCTTGAAAATGGCCAGCGCGTATATTTCACGAGCGAGACAGCGAATGATCGTGCTATAAATCCACCAAAAACTACACTCACCGAATTTTTTGAATTGTGTAATCGTGCGGATGCTTTTGGTGCTTTTGCACGGACAGTACTCTATTCAGAAGTACCACGCTATTTCACATGGGCTCCAACAAAAAAATGGATGCCCCGCAAGCAATGCACGCCGATTGATGCATGTCCCGGTTTATTCAAATCAAACACCTTGGAACGAGTATTTACGGTCAATCCAAGACAGACTAAGTGCTTTTATCTTCGACTGTTATTTGTTAATGTCATCGGCCCTTTGTCATTTCAAGATTTACGTGATGGACAACAGTATCCAACGTATAAAGATGCATGCCTTGCACTCGGCTTGCTGGAAGACGACAACCAGTGGGAGTGTATGCTTGCTGAAGTAGGACTGAACTGTACAGCAAAACAAATTCGTCTACTATTCGCTATAGTGTTGACTACATGTTTCTCGGCCAAAGCAGAGATGTTATGGGATAATCACAAAGATTCAATGACTAATGATATATTGCATTAACATCTTTCACGGTGCAACGATCTAACGATAGTATTCAGTGACGCTATGTACAATGAAGTATTGATTGCTATTGAAGATCTTTGCATTATCATTGCCAACTTACCACTAAGTCATTTCGGTATGCATTCAACAAATCGAAATGCATTTGATTTAATAAGCACTAATTTAATCGTGAACTACAATACAATACTGTAGAAATGGCAGCGATTGTTGCTCGCAATGTCCCACTAATGAATGAAGAACAAAGAACCATTTACGACCGCATCATGCTCGCAGTTTTGGCAGGACAAGGTGGATTCTTTTTTTTGGGGGGGTGCACCAGGCGGAACTGGCAAAACATTCCTTATTTCGCTAATTCTCGCCGAAATACGATCAAATAATGGCATCGCATTGGCTGTTGCATCATCTGGCATTGCGGCTACTTTATTGGATGGATGCAGAACAGCTCATTCATTATTTAAACTGCCACTAAATATTCAAAATAACCCAAACGCAGTGTGCAACATAAAAAAAACAATCGTCCATGGCCACAGTGCTGAAAAAGTGTAAAATTCTTATCTGGGATGAATGCACTATGGAACACAAACATTCGATTGAGGCATCGAACAGGACATTGAAAGATATGAAAATAAATTTGTGCGTTCAAAAGCTTCAAGATCCATCCGCTGAAACATTTTCAAAACAATTGTTAGATATCGGCGATGGAAAAGTTACTACAGATGAAACTGGGTGCATAAAATTACCGACCGATTTCTCCACAATCATTGATTCTCAAGATGCTCTTATTGACCAGATATTTCCCGATATACACAGACGATACACAAATCATGAGTGGCTGGCAGAAAGAGCAATTTTAGCAGCAAAAAATGTGGACGTCAACGAATTGAATCTCAAAATACAACATTTGTTACCAGGAGACTTGGTGTCATACAAATCTAATGATACAGTTTGTGATGCCACCGAAGCTCTAAATTATCCAACAAAGTTTTTAAACTCATTGGATTTACCAGGCATGCCACCGCATATTTTACAACTGAAGGTTGGATCTCCGGTTATTTTGCTTCGTAATTTGAACCCACCACGGTTGTGCAACGGCACGCGATTAGTCATAAAAAAATTAATGAAAAATGTTATCGAAGCCATCATTTTAAATGACAAATTCCGAGGTGAAAATATATTACTACTGCGAATTCCTATTATACCCACAGATGTGCCAATTCAATTTAAAAGCCTCAATTTCCAATTAGATTGGAATTTGCAATGACTATCAATAAGTCTCAGGGCCAAACGATGTCTGTCTGTGGCTTAGATTTGAGCACATCATGTTTTTCACACGGACAATTTTACGTGGCTCTCGAGTGGGCAAACCATCCAGTTTGTTTGTATTGGCGAAAGATGGAATAACAAAAAATATTGTACACTCTGTTTCATTAAGGGAATGATATTGTTTTTTAGTAATATTGTTATAAGTAGCGATATGTATATAATTTTAAAGAATCAATTTTAATAAATTAAAAAAATAAATGATTGGTGTTTTGTTATTTTTATATTCTTTCACCGTTCACAGCGCTCCATACATCTTCCACTTATATACCACATCCTAACCTAACACACTTACAATAAGTTAGTTATTTTTTTCTAGCAAAATATTCTCTAGAAATAATTTATATGACAAAACAACGTTTGTCGGGTCAGCTAGTATATATATATATTTATATAAGCGGAATTTTGAAATAGTGTCATATTCGCAATAACCATGTGGCCCACGGGTAATGATTCGACTGCTAAAAACGGCTCTGCTTGTTGAAGATACCAATAATATGTTTCTTTATGCATACTTGCCAACCATCTCATTAATAACCGTATAATTGTTAACGCCCCCAGGAAAAACGCCTCTTTTCTCACACCACTATATTTTTAGTGTTATTCTCTCCAAATGTTGTTACGATTAAATAAGACTAAAATTACTCTAAAAAATTATTGGTGTGAAAAAAAAGGCGGGTACTAAAATTTGTACGGTTCATAATGAGATGGTTGGCAAGTATGTTTATGCCACTTCCTGCCCAAGATAAATTTGGAAATATGAAATGTACAAATAATAGCCTCGAAAAAATAGTATGTAGTTAAAAATGCATTGATATAAATCTTGTCTTTTAAGCTCTGCTTAATCGCATGTTAAAAGGTTAAACATACTAATTCACCGAGATTTTAAAAACCTTTATCTTTCTCTACAAAAACATAATTTTTCAGGTATTCAAGCCTAAATATTTTAAATAGGAAGACAATGCATATTTTTTTTTCAATTATATTAATAAAATATTTGAATAGAAAGTATACACTAACTAAAATTATGTTCAAGTTATAAATCGAGCCGATGACCTTTGGCTAAATACGCCTGCATTATTATAATCACTCAAGCTGTCCTAGAGAATACCCAACGACGCATTTTGCTCAAAGTTTGTCGTATTTTGCATTTTAGAAGGTTTTCTCTGCTAAAACCATGCCTCGCAACTTATAAAAATCCACATTGTTCTAAGTCAATGTAATATAAAACTAATAAAAATTTTTACACATCTTCATTAACCATCTACCTATGAATGCCTATAAAAGACGTGAAGACTACAAAAGCTAAGAAAAAATAAATAATTCATAATATTTCTTATAATTCTTTTTCTTTAGGGGTCCAACCCAAGTGGCCTCTAATTTTTAAGGGCACACTAAAATTTTTAGTTTAAAGGATTTTTTGAGTTATTTCTTTTTCTAATTAGCCTGTTTCTTTAAAATGCTACATTTTCTTTATTAGCCTCCTCCTCCCACCCTATTCTTTTACAAAACTGCAATCTGCATGGTCCGATGTGTCACTTTCATTCACTATGTTTTTTTTTTTTTTCCCTTGGTTGTTACTTTGCCAAAATCCAAATTTAACAAAATCTTAAAGGGGATCCCCATCTACTCAGATGATATCGATAGTCTAGAATTATCTAAATCGGGATCCCAGTCAGATGTTTCTCGCTGGAACGTTTTATATAGAAAATGTCAACGATATGAGCATTTTCTACTCTTCTTAACCCCTTCCCTGCCACTGACGGGTTATTTCGTCAGTCGTCTGCTTGCTATAACTCGAGATAACTCGTTTCCAGTGTTTGCTCAATTCTCACTCATGATGTCCCCAACTGTCAACAGCTGTGATGTCACTAGCTGTGTGGCAACTAAGCCACACCCTTAGCTAGTGATTAGTTATAAAAACAGGCAACAGATGACGGGCAATATTGGGTGGCAGTGAAAGGGTTAAAGGAGAGCATTTTTAAGTTCCACCTAACCCTAGTGTATTAAACTTTTTAGAAACGTTTTTTTCATGAAACATTTTAAAAATCTTTTTTTTTCCTTTTGATTGAAATCTGATTTTTTATAAACTCTTCTTTCAAAGAATATCCCCACTATCCTCAAGGATCGAAATTTGCTTAAATACGGACTAAGACCCCTTAAAATAGACCCAACAAGGGCGCACCAACCAGGCCTAGACCCCATATTCAATTAGCCACAACCTTAACACGCCAAAGAATAAGGTTATAGACTGCTTTTACGACTGTACTGTGAAATACAGAATTTTTATTTCATTCAATTTTTTTAACCTCTAGGCATTTTTAAATAACTTCTGTTATTGGAACCAGGCAGAAATTTAATTGACTTTGTCAAATGCAATGTGCATTGATGAAAGCGGTTGGAGATCGTTTTGGATGTCTAAAAATAATCCTACTTTGACAGTTATAGGTTTCTATATTGACTTCCGATTAAATTTTAATAAAACCCTTGCAAATGCATCCAGCTTTCGGCAACTCTCAAGCATATCAGCTGTCAGGCGGAACACATCTGTTCTCGAAGCTTAGACCACAAGTTGCTAAGTCTGAAGAAAAAAAAAAAAAAAAAAAAAAAGAAAAGAAAAAACTCTTCATGTACTAATCTTCTAAAGCTGTCAACCTGCACACTTAAAAAAAAAAAAAAAAAAAAAAAAAAATCGGGGGTGGCCCCTTTTGTGGATCGGTTTTCTTTGATCGGATTTCGAATTCTCGGTTTGATTGGATTTGGGTGATATCTGGATAGTGAGTAGGTTGAATTTCCGTGCGACGACCTGAACTGAAGCTCAAAAATAGGATTAGTAGTGGTCTAACCTTTGACCTGAGGTGCTGACCAGGTTTTATTAAAAAGTGCTCGAGGAGAAAATAGAAAATTATTTTTTTCTGGAATGTTCTGCAGCAGTATAGTTACCATTATAGGCAGGGTTGGGTTTTTAACAGGACATGGTAAAAATGGTAAAAACCTGATAAATACTATTAGCACACATTTACCCGTAGGTACTAGTTTATTATTCATTACTGATATAGTACATACATTAAAAAAAAAAAAAAAAAAAAAAAAGCCGCACTTGGATATTTTCTTTTTTTTCTTTTCAATCGCCAATTTTATCATTTTAAAAGTAAATTTTCGAACAGATTTTATTAACGTTACTAGCGAGCTTCGCCCGCTAGCGGGTCAGTATTTTCAAATGAATCACTAAAATTAATGAATCACTAACAGTAACTTTTAGTGTTAAGAAAAGAAATTTAAAAAAAAAATCATTTCTGATTGGGTAAAAAGTCGGCCCGGGTCCCCACTGCCTTCGGCAGCGCTGCCCCGTGCGCGCTGCATGCGCGTATTCCTTCCCTGACCCTCCGTGCCCCCCCCCCTCAAAAAAATTTTCTGATCGGGTAAAAACTCACACCGGGTCCCCACTGCCTTCGGCAGCGCAGACCCATGCGCGCTGCGCACGCACGTGTGAAGGTATACGCGCGCTACGCGCACATATTCCTTCTCAAATCAAATTTTTATTCTTAAGAAAAGAAAATGAAAAAAAAAATCATTTCTCATCGGTTAAAAAGTCGGACCGGGTCCCCACTGCCTTCGGCAGCGCTGTCCCGTGCGCGCGGTGCACGCCTATATCTTCCCCACACTTTCAGCCCTTCCTAATTAACCTACATATACCAATTTTGAACGGTCTAACTGAATTAGCTGAGATGCAAAAGAAAACCTAATCAGGAGACCTCAAAACGTGCAAATCTGGTTAAAACTTTCGATAATATAAAAGAACTTTAATATATCTTTCGAATGATGTATTAAAAACAATTTAATCATAATTAGAAATTGAAATATTGAAATTTTAAAATATTACAGCGCCATCTGGTGGTAGAAATTTCTGTAATCTACTGTTCGATTTCAAACCAACAAAGCTATCTTATGATGTATTACTTATGGAATTATTTTAATTAGTAGCTCAGATACAAAAGAAAACCGATTCAGGAGACCTCAAAACATGTAAATGAAGCGAAATCTTGAATCCCGCTTTCGATAATATAAAAGTACTTTAAAATATCTTTCGAATGATGTACTAAAAATAATTTAATCATAGTTAGAATTTGAAATTCGCGTATTATAATAACATTTAATTTGCAATTAAATTGTACATTTTTATTTATTCTCGAAACCCGATGATATTTGAACTGGAACTTCGTCTTGTGATGTTAAAAGTTTGTAGCAAGTTTGAATTAATTTTGAAGAAAATTGAAGCATTTTGAAATTTGCAATTTTTATTTCCAGTACAAAATCAGTAAAGCTGGAAGTAAAATCTATTTATTCTTTCGCCTGGCGCCATGGTAACCGAAATACGTCTATTGCGAAATTAATAGAACTGTTGTGATTTGTTGCCACCTTTTTTTTCATACTTTAGTTAATTTTAAAAAATCTAATTGCCCTATAGATAAGCTATTTAAACCGTCGGATTCAGAAAAATCGGACCTTTCATTTGATATCTTATTTGTAACGATACGACTGATATTTCTAATTTATTTTCCACTTTTTCCGTAAAAATGTCGCTTTTTAAGCATTTAATCATGAATTCTGGGTCATTTTTCGGTAGATATGGGTCGACGTTTTAATTAATATCTCCGCTAATTAGGGTCGCATCGCTTAGCGAATTATCGCGATGTCGAGATGAAGAAATTCTGCGTCTGTCGACACCGGTTTCGAAGCGCTGCGACCATTAGCGCCGGAGCTTTAGCTATGACAAGGCATTTCTCACAGACAGACAGACAGACAAAAGACAGACAGACAGATGCGTACAGATTTTAATAATATAAGGAGATGTTTCACGTACAATTGAGGATTGAGCCAAGTATTAAAAACAAGATAAAATTGTTCGGAAAATTGTAATTTTAGAATTCAAAAATTGCAAGACTAAGGCGATTAACGGTACCACAAAAAATATTAGAGTGAAAATGAAAAAATATTTTAATATGCGGGATGCCGAAATGATAAAATGTTAACGAAATATTGGTGAGGTTTTTTTTAGCAAGATATAATTTTTTTTGGTTAAACTGGAAATTCGTCTCTAGGTGGCCCGTTGCTTATTCAATCTGGATGATGACCACAAGTTAAAAAGCCAGTGCTTAAAAAATCAGTTTGTATTACATTTAAAACATAGGAGGGATTCAGAAAAAGTGTTTAGTAACAATTTCTTTAAATACAGTGCAACAACGATTTAACAAAGCAAGTTTAAGTGCCAAAATATCTAAAAAAAAAAAAAAAAAAAATTCATTCTTAACGAAAAGAAATAGGAAAGCAAGACTTCAGAGGGTTAAAAAAAATTAAAAAATGATCAGTTAATTATTTGGGCTGAAGTGGTTCTCTCTGATTAGTCAAGTTTAACTTATTTCGAGCTGATGGAAACAAGCAGGTCTGGCGATAAAAATGCGACCGACCATATGAAAATCGCACTTTTAAAACAGTGACTCATTCCCCGTATGTTATGATACGAAAGTGCATAATTTTTCAACGAGTCGGGTAAATTTTTATATTCAAGGGATCAATTAACCCGAAATAAAACTCGGCCATTAAAAAATTTATGCCTGACCGACTATTTTAGAGGTATTTCATACTTTTCCACAATCAGCATTTCAAGATGATAATGCACCTTGTTACATGGCGCCTGTGGTATGTTTATTTGATTCAAGTTGTTAAAATTACCTATCCATTCCCATGAGTATCTACAATGTTGTTATTTATCATAACTTTTTTTTTTTTACTTAAAGTTAAATCCCACAAGGAATATCGTAGAATTTCTTCTTTACTAGACTTGAAAAAAATCCTAATCTTAATCCGCTCGAAAATGTTTAGTCTATAAAAGAGTGTGGGGATTCGAAATTTGTAGTTGACAACTTTACAAGAACTAGAAAAAAATATTTATAATATTTGGCACAGTGAAATTTCTGAGTTCCATGTTAAAAACTGTAAAGTACTATGCCATCGAGCAGTAATTTCATATAAAGGTGGAATTATCCAATGCAGAATATATATTTTTATTAATTGTTTAGATCTAACAAATAAATGTTTTTATTTCATACATTAAAGTATAACGTGTTTATTTCATATAATAAATCATAATGGAATACAAAGTATATGTTTATTATATTACGTTTAAAAAGAAAATTTTATGTTGATTTTTATTAAATACTTCACAGAGTGTAATAAAGTGAATTATTAAATCAAAAATGTACATAGGTATCCTGTTATTGACTTCCGTATTATACTAACATAACAGTTTTATTTGTTTCAATCATTAGTCTATCACAAAAGGTATAAGCCAATTTTTCGGCAGTGCAACTTTTTTTTTCTTAGTGTATGTTTTTAAAATATAGTCTATAGAAATATGTAATGCTTGTAATAAATGCTAATTTTAATTAAAAATACACTTTGAAATAACTTTAAAAAACACAAGCAAGTTAAAAAGAATGTCTTCACTATGTAATGTCTGTATACTATGCAATGTATTAATAATAAGAAATTGCATGGTAAGTTAATTAATATTATTTAAATATGTTTAAACCTTATTATAAAATAATCAGTGAATTTGAACAGAAAAATCAATTTTCGATAAATTAAAAAAAAAAGTGATTTTATGTATACAAACAAAAAATTTCTACCATTTTTCCTATTCCCTTACTATAAAGGAAAATTCAACATGACTTTTATAAAATTATATACTGATCAATAAATTATTTTTCAAAAGATTTTAGATGTTCCCTTCCCTCTTTCACCATTAACTAGGCACAGAACACTTGTGCATTGTGTGGAAACTTGGCCAGTCAGAAATTAGCAAAATGGTATAGTGATAGATGCACAAAAGGGTTGTCAGATTGGAAAGAAAAGCTATAAAAAAATCATATATCATTATTTTTATATATTTTGTATTTACACAAAGAAATTCAGTTTTTGTTTAGAAGGTGAATTTAAATTACAACAAATTTTAATAGCATCATAAAAAAAAAAAAAAAGTATACAATAGTTAGAGTGCTATAATAACCGATATTAATATCATGAAGTATTAATTAGTTAATAATTTATTTAATAATTTGTCCGTCAGTTATAATAGTTGTATGCTAGTTGTAAAATATATCTCAATTTAATAGATGAATTCTTCTTGGAGAGAGAGATAGTACATGCATCTCATTTTATCAAAGAAAGGAAAGCTGACCCTGTTTTTAGTGAGGTGTATCTGTTGCTTAATTATGATTCCTGAAGAAGATAACACCTATATTTCTTCTGAAACAGCTGTCGAGTCTTTCTTAATTTATGTTATTACCAAATTAAATATTTTTTATTGCAGCCAGTATTTTTGTGCTTTATTTTCTAGTATGAAACAGTATCTATGGCAAGTGACAGCATTGCTTTATTTATTTATTTTATTTATTATTATTTTAAACAAAATAATGTTCTTAAAAATAGCTCAAAGAATGGAAATTTTATAGTAAATAATATTGGGAAAATGAGAACAAAAAATTTTAAAATATGTCCAGAAAGTTTTTGTGATAAATTAAAAAATAAATAAATAGGAATTTATTTTCGGTGTTAAAACCGTGGGGAAAAACGTGTTTGGGCCAAGACGCTAAAAACCATTAAATGGTAAATACCATGCCAACCCTGATTATAGGCGAAACTAAAATCTTACACCGATACTTTTTTTCTTTAAAATTTCTTTGGGGGAAGTAAATGCTAAAACAAAAATTAGGGAGTGGGAAAAAAAAAATAAGCTAGTGAGTTTATTGGGGATTTAGGCTGCTGCATATTCTCTTTCGGAAAATATTCATTGTGACCAACATTAGCTTTCTGGTTGGTTGGTGTCTTTTTATGGCGCAAGGTCCCAAGAAAGACATACTGCGCCAAACAGAGATGTTAAAAAAATCCAAAGATAAGCACATGGATGGGGGACAACCCCCATCCACAAAGTCAAGAAAAAAGATACTTTTAAAAAATAATGCAGTTACAAACATTAGCTTCCAAATTTCTTCATTGTAAAATTGGGATAAAATTTCTACGGCTGTTAATGTGGAAAAAACATGCATAGTAAATTCATAAATACAGATTTTTCTTATTTACCACATTGAACAGTATACCTCATTAAAACTGACATTTGACACCTGCATTTAAAGCGCGAACGTTTTCCCGCTTGTTGATATTTTCAAGAAATTCAATTACAATACATTTGCTCTTCTATAATTGTAGATGCTAACTTTAAGAATCATAAACATCTCTAGGGGATATATATATACATCTATATACACTGAAAAAAGTGTTTCTAGAATAATAATTTTCATTCAGCGAGATAACCATTTAATGTCTCTAAAAATCGCAATCAATCGCAAAAAGAAAGAAAAACAAAAAAAAAAAAAAAAAAAAAACATTCTTTTCTGTTTCCTTATAAATATGAAACACAGCGAACTAATACTCTGATTTCATAAAATAGCTGTGGGCAACATTTAAAAAAAAAGAAAAAAAAAAAAAAAGATGCAAACGAGACACAATTATGATTGATTAGAGTTCTTTAGTTGCTGGATATCAGTTACTGTGACAGAGATGGGATTGAGCTCAGTAATTATCGGCAAGTAAACAGACCCTTGACTCCCGTTTTGAAAGTTTTGTGTTTCTCAGATTATGTCAGAGATGCAGTAACTGCAGATGCGAAATCAGGTATGTTATGTCAACAGGTCATGTCATTAAGTACAGAAAAAGAAAATGCAATTAATAGTACGAAAAAAGAAATTCTTGTAATAGTCAGATTATGGTTATAAAAAAAAAAAAGAAAAAGAAAAAAAAATCACACTAGACCAACGCTTAAAAAAGAAATAATATCCCAGCGAATTCTGTAAGATAACGAAGACAAAACCAAATCATGCAGATAGTTTTCATCAATAGCATCTTAAAACATCTTTTAGCAACAACTGTGCAAAACCGATTTGAGATAATAATAATTTCAGATACCATAATGATATTTACTGAATTTCTTGACAAGAAAGTTTATGGCAAATATTATCAGATCTTTTCTAGACAAGATATTTACACCTGACAGTGTGAAAAATTTAAATACTAGTTTTAAGCACGTTTTTCCACACGATAAGTAACAAAAGTTTCACCAAAAATTGGGAAAAATAGAAATAAGCTTCCTACATTCTATTGGTTCATACATTGACATGCTGCAGGAAACGCGTCGTTGTTCATCACTTTAAGGAACATCAGGAACTGTGACATTTTTTGAAAATATTTGACAGTCTATCAGCGTCAATGTGCTTCCTCAGCAATAAACAGTCCAGTGAACCCAATGAAATACGCAGTACCTAGGAAAAAAACTCTCAGAAAGAAAAGATAAGCGTTCATGAGACCCTGTTCTTTGCATCTGAAATCTTTTCTTCGGCACTTGAGTGTGGTAATCGATTTCATGGTCGGATCGCGATCGATTTCCAACAAACAAGATCCCGTATTGACCACGGTTGATTTGGAAAGTAGAGCACAGATCCGAAAATTTAGTGTCACCGTACACTGCCGTTTTTCTCACCACTGACGGAATGTGTTGTTACATCTGTTCGAACAAATTAACATATCGGAATGTTTACAACTGTTTAAATGGTCTAGAAACAAAGCAAAGATTGTTGACTGGGAGGCAATTAATACACCAGAAAAACTCTGCAGTACTAGAACGAAATAGCGAAAATCTGGTAATGAATCATGAAAGACAAAGTCTTCATAAAATAATACCGTCTATTATGTTAAGTTAAACACCGTTGCGAAATAAATGATTAGCTTCGTTAGTTAAGCAAATATCCAAAATAACACTTTTTCCCCTAGACACCTTTTAAAGAAAATTTTTAATTTGCATCTATTTAACGCACAACGAGCAGGAACGGTGAGAAGATTTGCAAGCGACAGTGTAGATGGGAAACAGGAATATTTCTACAAAACATGCAAGAAGCGTTTATGATTTACTAATTAGTAGAATTATTTCCAGGAATTAAATCATTTAAAAACAAGAGAAAATCAACAAAATTCAATCTGCTAGCATTTGTTTTAATCCCTACAACACAATTAATCACCAGTAATATAAGAAACATCCGCTAATTTTTAGTCGGAAGGAGATTTAATATCTTTTTTTTTTTCTCCTTTTTTATGTATGTATGTATTTATTTGTGTGGCTAGCTTTTTTTTTTTTTTTTTTTTTTTTACGAAACATTGCGATTAAAATAGAGAATTTATCGATACGATTATTTTACCCGTATAAGAAAAGTGCATAACGATCATAGCTTTAGGAAATTGACCGAAAAACCCCTGATCCAATAGAATAACAAAAAATCGAATGAAGAATATTACGAAAAAAGAAAAGAATAAATGGAATTAAAAAATATATAACTTTTAAAAGTTCTTTTCATTTTTAAATCACTATATACATGTGCATACCTTCCCCACCCCAGAAAACTTGTTAATGGAATCTCATACATACGTACATACACACTCAAAGATTTTTTTTTTCTTTTAAATAAGTGGAAATGTACAAGACTAAGCACCTGGTGTTGCATTCGGTCATTTTTGTATATTGAGTTGCAGGAAGTATCTCAGGGTGGCTGGCGGAAAATTGGATTTTCTGCTCTAGTCTTGAACGTACAAGGGCCACGGTCAGGAGGGCTGACTATTGTTGTGTCCACGAAGAATAACCCCACACACCGATATTCTCTTTTCCCACCGAAGGTAGCCGAGAAAAACGAAAATCGGCTACTTCTGGGAGTCAAGTCAAAAGGAAAAGGGGTTTGGTATATGAATTGGTTTATTTTGTATCATGATTGGCATGCTTAATCACAATCAGTTTGATACTGCTGCTTAGTTTGTTTGAAACTATTGTACTCTACGTGTTAAATTAAATGTCAGAATTACTAGTTATAACTGATTATTTATTTCTAATTTAATACACGCAAGAAATTTAAATAAAATTTTATTCTTTATCTTGGCAGTTTTACATAACTTTCAAAGGTTACTTTTGTGCTCCACTCGTACCTATTTCCATCGAAGTCAAATTCCAACGAATTTATGACTTCCATCTGTCTGCGCAACGTTATCTAAAAGCATATTTTATGGATACCTTAAAACATCTATTATCCAGATTCATTATTTCATGTTCCTTATACAAAATAGTATAAATAACTAGGTTTGGGTACTGGAGTTCATGAAAGTATTCCAATACATTAGGGTTTATGAGAAATGTTTTTAAGGCATATTCAAATAGCTTTATACTGAACGCAAACTAACAAAGTTAAACCCTTGCCGGATTTGCCGGAGCTCAACTAGGGCAAGCGAAGTGTATCATCTTGGCTCATCCCAAGTGTAGCTCGAGCAATCGAATTTTTTTTTTTTCTTTTCTTTTTTGAAAAAAGAATATCTAGTGATTTCTGTCATGCATAGAGCCATCTTTAAAGGCAATTTTTACTTTTTTTTTTTTTACTTTTTTTTTTTTTTTAAACATTTTTTAAGGATGTGATACCTGCGAACGTTATGTTTAAAAAATGTATATCTATAAAAAACAGCAGTAACAAAAAAAAAAAAAAAAAAAAAAGCTTTACCTTCAAACCCGTGATAAATTAAGCCGACAAAGGTTTAACATAAATGATCGCATGCAGAAATCCTTTTCTGTATAATTCAATAAAATTTGCATTTATGATTTATTTTCAGAAGCCCATAAAGTTGTTCAGATACATTGAGGGAATTACGTAAAAATTGTACATGCTCAATGTAAATTTTTAGTATAGTAAGAACTTTTTATTTTTATTTATTTATTTATTTTAAATTGCGCTGCATGGTAGGGGAGACCGGGATACAATGGACCAATTTTGGAAATTTTAAGTGTTTACTCACAAACTGATTGTTTCTCACAATTGAAAATATGTGTGCATATTACCTATATATTGGGTTTTATGTTGCACTCAATCAAAAGCAATAATTATAGTTACTTTTTTTATATAAATTTTTCAATAGCAACTGACAAAATGGACCATTGTACCCCGACCCCGGGGTACAATGGACCACAGGTCAAATTCAAAAAGTATACTAATGTAGTGTGTTTTTTAATAGTATAAAATGTAGAATATATTATATTTGTTTATTCATGTCTTCAATTCATACAAATAATGTAAATCAACGAACATTAATATTTGAAAATGATACACCAAACGATTTTTGTGTCACTGAAAGTCTGCTGATTTCTTGTGAAGGTGTAGGGTCTGGAAGACTCATCCTTACAATAACTTGAAAATTTACAAGAGATATATCAACACTCTCAGAAAAAAATGCAGAGATCTTGATTAGGTTTTCGTTGCATGAATCTCACAAAAACAGATTTACTATCTTTTATTTCTGTGATTAAACCAACAAAATGTAAAACCGTCCTTTTCGTCAAATTTATTTGTATTATTATTTTTTAATTGCATTATTTAATTCAGTTCGTTATAGCTGTATGATATTTGTAAAAATATAAGAGTACAAAAGTAATTGAATGGTTATTAAAAATAAATAAGAAGAAATCTCTAAGTAAATTGCTTTCTTATTCATCTTTGAAGACATAATAGATCTAATTAAGGTTAACTATGAATTTTTTAAGTATAATTTATATCTAACACTTCAAATACGTAGATTTCGTAAATTAGTTTATTATGACAGACAACTGGGATAAATGGACGATGGTCCATTGTACCCCGGTTCTTAGTGGTCCATTGTGGACGTCTGACAGCAAATGTTAAAAAAAAATAACGAATCCCTTTAAAAAATATTTTAATGAGATTAAATATAATAATAGATGACCTTAGCTCTTCATTGTGTTAAATAGCCTCTTCCAGATCATAATTCTTGAATGATGAAAAGAAAAAATGTTTAACTCAAAATATTTACTTTTGGCTACTATGAACTAAATTTCACGAATAAAATGGCTAAATTGTCAGCTAGGCATGAAGTGGCTGGCTAAGTTTCATCACGGCAGTGCTGCGATCTATGTACCAAAATACGAACCATAATAAATAAATAATTAAATACAATTATAGGGAGTGGTTCATTGTACCCCAGTCCCCCCCCTACGTGTGAGATTTTTAAACCATATACAGATACAGGGCTGTACAAAAATAAATTTTCATACTTTCTCTTTTTAAAACAATATTTTAAGGCTCCAGTAGTGTAATTTTGTTCGTTCACCAACAGCTGCACCGCTGCACGGGCATGGGGCGTGGGGTGCTGCTGCCGCACCGTCTCTTATCAGAGTCCGGTCGAGGGTCGTGAAAGATAAGGAGGGTTAGAAGGAAGTTGTTATCTTGAATGATAAAGAATTTAATGAATATTATTTAAAGAGAACTTTAATTATCGATTTTTCTCAAACTTATTTTTTCTGTGGTGCTGACATCTATTGAGGAAGTATTGAACTCATTTATTTTCAAAAATGTTGCTTTACCGTCACTTAGGATCGAACCCGCAATCTGCGGATTGGGAAGCCGGCGTGCTATCCACTCGACCATCATGAGTTAACAGCGTACATTTTAATTACTTAGTGTAGCGTTTTCCGATGAAATTTATTTTAAATGTAAGTTATTTTCCGATTTAAGAAATGAATGTATTAATATTAGTGAGGATTTTTAGTGCATAATTAATATTTTAATTTTTTTCGTAGATTTTATGTGCATAATTATTAAGAAATTTTTTCTTATGTTTAACAAAATGAGTGATTAAAAATTTTCGTTCAAGGGTGTTTGATCAGTGGAAATATGTGATTTTCTACTGTTATATGTTCAAACATTTTTTTTTCTATGTGAACATATATTAAATTTCTTTTTTATTTAATCTTTGGAACTCTGTTAAAGAGTTACTTTTTTTTTTTTTTTTTCTGTGAAATTCTCAAAAGAGAATTTCTTATGTATGTTCAAACAGATTTTTTAATCTGCGTGAACATATTTAGACAGTATTTTTAATTATGTAAAATATACGATTTTTCGCGAATGGTTTTCACTAATATTTTTTTTTAAGGAAAAATTGTGGTATAATTTAGATGCGTACAAAATTTAATAAAATGATTGCAAATTAAGGAAATTTTCTCTCGTGTGAAATATTAGCATATGTGCTGCCATCTGGCGATTATTTATTGAAACAGAGAAAAAAAAAATTAATATTATTGAAGTAGAGAGTTAGAAAAAATATATTCAGGCAGAAATAGAGATATTTATTTCATTTAGTAATAAAGGATTAGAAAAATTAACTAAGATTTTGTGTATTTTAGTGCTCATAGAGATATGAATTTACATTAATTATCAATTTTAAAATTAATTTTAAACTTAGAAAAAAAAAAAAAAAATTTTTTTTGATTTTTAAAAAGAGAATTTTAATGATCGATGATGGTAGTCGATCTGAGAGAATTTATTTATTTTTATTATTATTTTTTTTTTAATAAAGAATTTAATGAGAGGCAATGTATTTCGAGGACTTAGCATTTTTCGCAAGAACTTAATACTTCATATTACAATAAACTCATTTTGTTTGATTATCTTATATAGTTCCACTAAACTAGTTAAAAACTTTTTTAAATTATTCACCTTAAAGTGAAAATACTATACTACAGAGTTACCATTTATTTAATTCATTAAAAAATATGCTTCTTTTCTACACTTCCAAAGAAACAAATGAGTGATAAGCTTATTTCTTATCGACCATGTTGATACTACGTCATACTACGATAAACTCATTTTGTTTGATTATCTTATATAGTTCTACTAAACTAGTTAAAAAACTTTTTGAATTATTCACCTTAAAATGAAAATACTATACTACACAGTTACCATTTATTTAATTCATTAAAAAATATGCTTCTTGAAAATAATGAGCTATCTAGAAGTATTTTTCATTGATATGTAGGATATATTTATTTAATAATATTGATTTAAGAACTTTATTTTATAAATTAACTTATATCAACCAATAACATTTTACCACGCAACAGAGTTATAGTAGATTTTATTTAACTTATCATAAGCTAAAATCAAACCAGGCACTTCTTAATCTTATATTCATGTATTTGCATATTTTGTATATTTATGCATCCTTAAGTATTTTAGTTATGTAATATTTTAAAATGTGATTGGAAAAAAATATTTCGCATTATAAATGTAATTTAAGTTTATGCACGCACGCACATAGAAAAATTTAATTATATTATTTTTAATCTTAATAGATTAAAACGGAAATTTTAAAGTTAAGCATATGTACATTGCGAAATTGATTAAGATTTAATATTACAAACTTAATTATATTGAGTAAAATTAGGATGTAGCTTATTGGATGTCCAATAGTTATAAATGATGTAAAAATGATGAAATACATTAAGATTTCTTACTTACTTAGTTATATTTTATGTGCGTATTTAGTACTTTTGTGATGTAATGTAGCTTATTAGATGTCCAATAGTTATAAATGATGCAAAAATGTTGATGCACATTATGGTTTAATAGTTATAAATGTTGAAATACATTAAGATTTATTACTTACTTAGTTATATTTTATGTACATATATAGTACTTTTTGTGATGTAATGTAGCTTATTAGATGTCCAATAGTTATAAATGATGTAAAAATGTTGATGCACATTAAGGTTTAATAGCTGCCTAGATATATTTTATGTGCATATTTAGTACTTTTTGTGATGTAATGTAGCTTATTAGATGTCCAATAGTTATAAATGATGTAAAAATGTTGATGCACATTAAGGTTTAATAGCTGCCTAGATATATTTTATGTGTATATTTAGTACTTTTTGTGATGTAATGTAGCTTATTAGATGTCTAATAGTTATAAATGATGCAAAAATGTTGATGCACATTATGGTTTAATAGTTATAAATGTTGAAGTATATTAAGGTTTAATACTTGCTTAGAAATATTTTATGTGCATATATAGTACTTTTTGTGATGTTATGTAACTTTTAAAATGAACAATACTTATAAATATTGCAAAAATGTTGAAGTATATTAAGATTTAATACTAACTTAGTTATATTTTATGTGTATATAGTACTTTTTGTGATACAAAATATTCTCGGTGGATAATAGTTTTCAAGCGATTTTAACCACAGGAATACACTCTGTGTAAGATAGAAATAGATGCACTAGCATTGAACATGCTGGTTTCTTTTATGGTCACGTGATCCAATCAGAAGCATGGATTTTTAATAATTATAAAATTAAGTGATTTTAGTATACAAGTTTCGGAAAAAACCATGAAAAACTTCAAACGAATAGTCTACAAGCTTTAAAATCTGTGATGCCCAAATTATTTGTTTTAACATGTTGATAAACTAGATTACATTAAAAGGTTTTGGTATTAAAATGATACATATTTAGTGTGATTAATAGGGGTTCTAAAGAATTTTGCTGCTTCACCTAGTGTATGAATTTAGCTTATATTTGGCGTGATTTCGCCAATAATTACAAATTTGGTGATAAACCTACAGTATAAATGCACTCGCAAAGAAATTTTAATCAGTTGGTGCTATATTTTTGAGGAGTGCGCACGTTTAATTTTATAACTTTGATTCTGTGTAACACCGTACTTTGTAGTGAGAGATGGATTTACCTGAAGAAACACCTATTTCAAATGAGTTGTCATCAAGCTTGGATACTAAGAAATTACCAAAAACTTTTAGCTGTGTTTCTTGCAGTATGGTATTTAAACGAAAATGGGATTCGGGTCGTCATATAAAAATTCATCTGAATGAAAAATCTTTTATTTGCAATGTATGCCAGAAAGCATTTACCAGATCAGATAAGTTAAAGAGACATTTAAAAATTCATGAAAAGACACCCATAGAATACAGATGTAAACAATGTAGCGAATCCTTTAATCGTAAATATCAGTTGCTGCTGCATATTAGAAAAAAACATCGAAAACCTTTGTTAGAACATCCATGTGGTCAATGTGCAGAAACATTTAGACAGAAATATAAATTATTGAAGCATGTTAGAAGAAATCATCGAAAACCTCTGCCAGTACATTCCTGTAATGAATGTGCAGAAACATTTAGTCAGAAATATAAATTATTAGAGCATGTTAAAGAAAATCATCGAAAACCCTCATCGCAAGGTGCATTAAAGCCAGTGTTGTGCACGAACGCGTTCATTTGAACGCGTTCGTGAGCGTAGCTCAAAAATTTTGAGTTTTGAGTTGAACTTCGCTCGTTTTTTAAATTATGAACTTGAGTTGAGCGTAGTTCGTTTTTTACGCGAACTTGAGCGTGAAAAAGCAATTCAAGCTCAAACTCATATTAAATATTTCTGTCTGAAATATGAAAAGGAAAGTAGAAGAAGAAAAGGACAGAAAAGAAAATAACTGAGCAAAATGGATCCCGTAAAAAAGGGCATTTGGAAAAAAAAAAGCCACTGGTAAAAAGGGACCCGGAAAAAGGGCACCGGAAAAGGGGGCATTTTTGCAATTTTCAAATCACAAAAACAAGAAATATTAAATAATGAATTTAGACAATGATTTTTCATAATACATTTTTAGAAATTTCAATCAATTAAATTGGCACCACTTTCATTTAGTGTATACCACGGGGAAGGGGGGCTAGGAGCAGATTAAAAGAAAATAATTGTTTTTATATGACCTTCTTACTGATTTTAATGAACCTAATTGTCACTTGCTGTTTATGACAAAAATACTGTGTCACACATACTTCGGGGGCTGAAGGAAATAATAATGAAGGAAGGGGCAGAAGAAAATAATTTTTTTCTATCACCTTGTCACCGATTGTAACGATATTTTGAATAATTATCATTTATTTTTTACGTTCTTTCGATGCAAAAAGGATTTTTTTTAAACCAATCTATTATAGATTGAAATAAAACTTCGTGTAAATACCACTTACTGCTTAAGAAAAATTATAAAAAGTGTTACACATATCTTGGAAGGTGGGGGTGGGGGGTTGGCGCGAAAGGGTTGTTTTTGTATCACCATGTTAACTATTTCTCTGGAACTTTGTATAAATATAACTTTCTTTAAATATTTATTAAAATTATAGTAAATAATATATAGTTGAAGGGTAACAAGGGGGGGACGGAAGATGGAAATCAAACGTTTTTAAACCAGCCTTTTATTATTTTTTTCTTTTTTGTTTAAATTTTGTGCATATATTACAAACATAGCAGACTATGCCCGCTTCGCTGGTCATGAAATTTAAATGAATTTTCAAAAGAATTGAATCACTACTTATTTTTTATATCACATTTTGTGCTTTGTAACATAATTAAAAATTCCTTTTAAGATCAAAATGTCAAAATAACATATTACAAATTAAATTAAATTAAATATTTCTTCCGTTTTGCAACAGTGCTTATGTCTTATGTGAATGATTCTCAAGTATGAACCAACAATTGTTTACAGATTTAATGGATTATGTATGGGAAATAAGTACGCTGTAATTTAAAAATTGCAGCTTTTAGAACTCCAAAACGGATAATTTTTTAAAATGTTATTCATTATTCTTTAACATTAGACTGTTTTTCAATTAATATTAAGATAAAAGCAATCAAATGATTTCGCTTTGTAAACAACTTTTATTTGTGACGCAGTATTATATTACAGTAATATTGAAAACTAGTTCGTCTACTAAGTTCTCCGTCATACTCTTGTTCTCACAAGTTTCTACTAGAGCGCATATTATATTCATTTTAGCAGAGATGAAGATACGGCCGTAGAATGATATGAAATACATTACCTATTTGGCTACCCTAACTGCGCTTCGATACATTTACCTTATCTTAATTTTATGCTTAATTTTTTTAAGTCAATTTCTTATTTTGTTTTCATGCAATTCCATGGTGTTAAGCAAATCGCAAATCTCGAATAACTTACAAACTTTTCAAAACGGACTATACACAGTTAGTAAAATTATTGCCAGTATCATAAATGATATTTAAATATTTATACAACATTTGTAACATAAAAATAATCCTCATAATACACGTTTATGTGAAATTTTGCTCTATTCTGACATGTTAAGAAAATTGTAAATCTTAAATAATTTACGAAGTTTTAAAGGTAGAATAATCATAGCTTTAATGATGTTCATGCTAGAATTATAAATGATATTTTAAAACTGGTACAATCTTTACAATGAAAATAACTTTCATAGTACACGTTCATGCGAGAATTTTACATATTCTTCAATGTTGAGAAAACAGTAAATTTTCAATAACTTTCGAGGTTTACAAATTAGAATATTAAAACATATAGTGTTCTTGTGTCATAAAAATTCATAAGTACATATATAAAGCAAAAATTAGCAAAAAGCGCAATAATCAATAGGAATTTATGTTAACTTAGATGTTTTGAATTGAGAATATAAAATTAGAAAAATTCGTTCTTTTTTTATATCATTATCGCTGTCTTTTTATCTCTCTCTTTCTCCCCCCCCCCCTCATAGCACATACTCACATCACGGCATTTGTTAAACGGCACAATGATCTACATTGTTTGTTAATTTTTTAAAGTAGCTATCTGTCAATGTAATATTAAAATTTAAGATCAAGATTGTTGACAGTTTGGTATGCAAACAATCATTTTCTCTGATAGCAGAAGTTTGTTTTTATTGGAAGGGAGGGGACGGAAAAAAGAGCTGTGATATAAAAACACCCCCTACTGTGTGTAGAGGATGAGATACAATTGTGTTTCCCTTCCTTGCTTCTCTTCTGTGAAATAGAATTTCTGCTAATTGCTAGAGAGGGCGTCACGGTAAAATTTGTCTCCTGTATAGTACAAAAGTTCGGCGACTTTGATTTTTAAAAGGTTGCCGGTTGCCTATGTGGGTTCCACGACATGAAAGTAAACTATTGTAATTGTAATAATAGTCTTGAGTCTACAGAACGTCCAGGACTATACAGACTACTGTATATCTACTCTCTCTCTAGTCCTGAGAACGTCGGTCCTTGTCTTCCAGGAATTGATTTATTGCTGTCGATTTGAGACGCTCTCCGTTTCCATTCAAGGACGTGTTGTGTGTATTCTTTTGTCGGCCTATTTCTTTTTTTATTTTCCATTTACAGCAGGCATGCCTAGAGATTTTAATGAGACGGAAAAACTGAAGTACACTTTTATTTTTAACAAAAAATATTTAATCTGTTATTTATTATTATTATTATTTTAGATTTTATCGTTTTTGAAAAGTGATTTTTAATCTTAAGATGTATTTAAAGTCATGTTTTTTATATTTATTCTGTTATATGAACAAGAGTCTTATGTATAAACAAAACACGCGTATTCGGTTAAAATATATTGCTTGAAAAATATATCGCTTTGTTTGCAGATATTTAAGACTTAATAGTAATAAATTAATAATAATGAATAAATATAGTTATTCAAATAAATTAATAAAATAAGCATAAATAAAAAGTGTAATATAGCGATTTTTCTCCTCATAAAGAAGTCGAGCTAGTTTTAAAACAGAATCAGTTTTTATATTTTGTGATTTCAAAATGAAATATTAAAAACTTATAAAATTCTTTGTATTATTATTATTATTATTATTATTATTTTTTTTAACAAAAATTATTTTAACTGTTGTGAATTTTTTTTTATGTAAAGACCAAGGAAAAAAAAAAAAAAAAAAAAAAAAAAAAGCATTAGCTAATGGGTAATTCGCACAACAAATTTTCTCGTAGAATTAATTACATGAAATTTGGATGCAAGAAGTGAAGATAGGTAAAGTGTCACTAAACCTCTTAATATTACATAACGAGGCAAAATATGACATAATTGTACATTATGAGAAATATTTAATCACAAATAAGTTAGAGCAGCTTAAAATATATCATTTATGGTACCGGCATGAACATCAATAAATACCAACGTTCCATTTTAAAAATTTAGAAAATAATTTAAAGTTTTTCATAACGTGCCAAAACATGATACTGTTTCACATAAATTTGGATTACTGGAATCAATGTATTGGAAAAAGACACAAAATCGTATAAAATATTAGAATAAAATATTGACATCAGTATAATAACACGGTAAAGTGGTCGAGAGGTTCAGCTGTCGAAACTGGTGGACAGGTACCGGGTTCGATTCCTTGTTATACTTGTCGATCAAGCCATTAGGAGTTTTCCATGGTTTTCACCGAAACTTGTATAGGCTAGAAAGACTGTTCATCGCTGGTGCCGAGACTTTAGGAACGTGCAGAATAAATCTCTCAGTTGAAAATTTCGAAAAAAAAAAAAAAAAAATCTGTTATGAAATGTAAATAACAAACATCAATGATGGAATGAATGTGTGAAAATATACACAATTGAAAGATTCTGCAATCAGTATTTAGTATTTTTATTATTAATGTATTTTTACTTAAACTAGTCTATTTCATGCCTTGCTTTGCTTAAGTGGATAATAAAGTACTGTCATTGCACATTTCTTTTTCCTTTAGAAAGAAATATTCTAATGAAAATCATATTTTTATGGAATAATTATAATAGTAATAATAATAATAATAATAATAATAATAATAATAATTAAAAAAAAAAAAAAAAAAAAAACTTAAAATTAAATTAAATAAGAAAATAACATAAAATAAGTTAAATAATGACAATTAATGAATGAATTTAAATATGATATTATAGATATATGTGTATAATGGCTCTTTAGTAACTTAAATATTTTTTCCTATTTAAAACTTAAACACTCAATTAAAACAACAACAATCTATAATAATAAAATCATACTTTTGTCTGTAAATTTGTCGGAATCAAAAAATTTTGCGATATCTTCACGTTTTACACCCCATGAAAGCCGAAAATGACTTCAGAAAATTTTGGCTGTGTGTGTGTGTGTGTGTGTGTGTCATCGTGTCAGTCTGTCGCTTTTTTTGTCCTGGCATCACTCGAGAACGGCTGGACGGAATTCAAAGTCGCTTGGCGGAAACGTATGTTTTCACCCAACTTAAAATTATATCTATAGAAATTTTCAAAATTTTGATAAGTCTTTGAATTGTGGGTAAAAAACGCAAGTGCATGCGCCATAAATATTTTTTCACTAAAACACTGGAACACGTTATGAATGGAAAAATAAAATATAAAAATAAATTTTTAATTTAAAGACTTTTTTATTCGCGTGATTCGCACTACAAATTATGAAAAGGTTGAAATGAAGTGTTGTCATCTAAATTTCATACTTTAGTTAATTTAAAAAAATTTAATTGTCGTATCGAAAAACTGTTTACACCTCAGGATTCAGAAAAATCACCCCTTTCATTTGGTACTGAATTTGTAACGACAGGTCTGATATTTCTAATTTATTTTTCCCTTTTTCCGTTTTCCGTTGCCACTTAAATTTCATACTTTAGTTATTTTCTAAAAATCTAATTGTTGCATCGAAAAACTGTTTTCTCCCCTGGATTCAGAAAAATCGCCCCTTTAATTTGATATCAAATTTATAAATACAGGTGTGATATTTCTAATTCATTTTACCCTTTTTCCGTTTTCAACCCAGATTCGGTAGAAGGTTTTATATTTATATATACGCATTTACATATTTCTTTTATTTTTCAGAAATAAAATGAAATTTTAATCAGGAATTTCTGTGTGGATAAATATTTTCATAGTGATATTTGGCATTAGTTTAATATTTTTATTTAATTAAGCAGTACTTTTCTTTCCTGCAATAAAACAAAATTTTTTTTTGTTATTATGTACCTTATGAGGTTCTTTTATGTTCTCCCCTTAATTGTAAATCATTATAATTTGGATTTTATTAAGATTTTTTATTTTGTAAATAAAAAAAAAAAAAAAAAAATATTTTGTTTTATTTTGTTTTTTTATTTATATATTTTGTGAAAGGAACAGCTTTAGTATCGGATCCCTTTGGCAAAATTTGAAATTTGGCGCCGAAGTAGCTCGGACGTTTCTCGCCAAGATCTTTAATTGCACAATTGAGATAGCTAATTCAATTCATCGCAAAAATGGCTTAAAATATTTAAAGCCACCAAAGGGGTCCCATACTAAAGCTGTGTTTTTTGTATTTATTTATTTAAAAGTAACATTTTCTATTAAAGACTTCTGTGGTCACGAAATTTTGTGCGTAAATTGTTTGTATGCATCCGGCACTTATTGTAACTGGATTTCACGAAATTCGAAATCCCCCCCCCCTTTCTCGGAGTCGGGGGGCAATAAACATGTGTACAAACATGTTTTTCCGTTTGAATTCGCTTTGAATTATCTTAGAATGTCGAATTTTGGTGTGTGGATATTGATTAAGTGTACTCATTATGTGCATTAGTGGGATTTTGCAAAAACTTCGAACTCACACGCTGAGGAAAGGGAAGTAAGAAGTGGGTAAGTTCTGCCGAAGGGGGGACCCAGACTCCTCACGTTGCGAGCGAGAAAAACCTCTACTCAGAGAGAACTTAAGGGCGTATCAGACTCGACGACTTTACAGGCGATTTTAGAGCCAACCACTGATTAGCGCCGATTTTTCGGAAAAAATTGTCTCTACTCCCAGTGTGATAGCGCAGACCGAAGTTGCCAAACTTTTTCAGAGCTGCCTTGATAAAATTGTCCGTATACTCAATTTCTCCTCGGATTCGTCCAATCAGGATGCGCTATTTTGATACGTCTTATTTCCAAGATGGCGGAACACGGGAATCGCTTCAAGTGGAGATTTGAAGAAGAAATATTATCGTTAAGCACGTTTATTTTACCGTTAAATGATAAGAATTTTCAATTAATCGTTTTTATTTTCGTATGGCGTTATGACAATAGTTGTAAAAAAGATCAAAATAGAAATAATAATGCGATATTTTACACAAATGAAAGGGAATTTTAACGCTAATCATTGCGTATTTTATTCGCGCCAAGAAAAGTGATAAGCGTCAGAAGTTAGTCTTCTTTCATCCAACTTTTCACGCGACTATTGTAACCTCTACGGTGTTTTCGTCGAGGAAAAATCGGCGCTAAAATCGGCTCAAAAATTGGTTGTTTCTAAAGTTGCTGAATCTGATACGCCCTTTAGGTTATTAATAAAGATATGGGATTTTGACAACTTAGTTAATTTTAATGTCCAGCGAAGTGGGCAAAGCCTGCTAGTAATAATAATAATAATTGAAATTTTAAAAATATTTACAGTTTTCTATCAGCAGCATTGTATATATATATATATATATATATATAAAGGATAAACAAGCTTGTACAGAAAGAAAAATGTGTACACATTATTTGGAAACAGTATTAAAAATGCACTTACTTTTACGAAATTTCTCTTAAAGAAATAAATGTTTTAAAAATTATAGCTTCTAATTTTAATTATCCGAAAAAAAAAAAAAATAGAAAAAAAGAAAGCTGTACCTTTTTATTCCACGCTCGTTTAAACGGAAGACTAAACACCTTGAGATTTTTCTTCCAGTGGGCAATTTATGTACCCTTTGTGAATTTAACAATTGTTTTCTGTTTAATAAGTTACTTCTTATTAAATTATATGTTTTTTAAATTTATTATTAACGTTTTAATATTATTTTGAGTTTCTTTTTGAATTAGCTAAATATTTTTAACACAATTTACCGGTTTGTCTTAGGGACCTTGGTAGAAATATCACAAATCGTCAAGTGGCGGTCCCCAAATAAAAAAATTCCAAAACCCACTTGATTTTGAGCTTTGATTTTATTTTTACACACTTTGTATAAAATTCATGCTTATTCCTTTATAGTACGCTAAATAGCAAGCGAAATTTTCTAGTGTTTTATGCAAGAACTAAAAGCTACATTGGCTTTGGTGCAATTAAATAAAGATTAATTGCAATTAAATAAAGACTAATTAAGTCAAACTATTACACAATTAAAAAATAATTAAAAGTTAAAAAGAACTTTTTATATACCATGTTTTAAATTTTCTGTTGAATCATATAAACGCTACCGAAGGCAGCGGGAAACCTCAACAATTGGCTAAAAGTATTAAAAAATTCATTGTTATCGTGTTTTGAGCTACTATAAAAGTTTCAAATGGCTAGCTAGCCCGGAAGTTAGTTAAAAATCGATTGAAAGCTTTTTACTGGTAACGCTGCAGCAGAGACTTGAAACAGATGGCTAAAAATATTTTTAAAAATGCATTTTCTCCGCATTCTGAACTATTCTGAAAGATTCAAATGTCTAGCTAGTCGGGAAGTTAGCTAAATAAATTTTCTGTTGAATCATATAAACGCTGCCGAAGGCAGTAGGGACCCGAAACAATTGGCTAAAAATATTTTAAAAAAAATATTTGTACAGTGTTCTGAGCTATCCTGAAAGTTTCAAATGCCTAGCTAGTCGGAAAGTTAGTTAAAAATCGATTGCAATCTTTGTACTGATAACACTGCCGAAGGCAGCAGAACCCCGAAACCGTTGACTAAAAGTACTTTAAAAAATGCATTTTCGCCGTGTTCTGAACTATTCTGAAAGTTTCAACTGTCTAGCTAGTCGGGAAGTTAGTTAAATAAATTTTCTGTTGAATCATATGAACGCTGACGAAGGCAGTAGAGACCTCTAACAGTTGACTTAAAGTATTAAAAAAATGTATTGTCACCGTGTTCTGAGCTATCCTGAAATTTTTAAATGTCTAACTAGTCGGGAAGTTAGTTAAAAATTGATTTCAAGCTTTGTACTGATAACGCTGCCGAAGGCAGCTTGAACCCGAAACAGTTGTCTAAAAGTATTAAAAAATGCATTTCCACCGTGTTTTGAACTATTCTGAAAGTTTCAAATGTCTTGCTCGTCGGAAAGTTACTTAAATAAAGTTTCTAGCCGAATCATATAAACGCTGCCGCAGGCAGTAGGGGCCTGAGACGGTTGACTAAAAGGAATAAAAAAAAATATATTGTCACCGTGTTCTGAGCCATCGTAAAAGTTTCAAATGTCTAGCTAGTCGGGAAGTTAGTTAAAAATCGATTGCAAGATTTGTTTTGGACAAACAAACAAACAAGAATCGAAGTTAATCAAAACATGGTAAAAAATATATTTCAAAACAACGGAATCTCTGAATGATGGAATTCGTCTCCTATGAATAAGTTTTCTCATGCCCATAAACAAACGTATTGGAAATTTGAGAATAGAAAAGCACACAAAAACAGTGGGTCCACTGTTCAGAAGTGTCCGTAAATAAATTTTTACCACAATTAAATTAATAAGTTAAATTAAGAGTTGTAAGTTTATAAGTTTAATTAAGCATTAAATTACGAATAATTTTCATGGTAATTGTTATTATTTTTTTTATGTAAATTACCTATGAAAGTGTTCACAGAGGATAAGATCGGTTTAGAAAAAAAAAAAAAAAAAAAAAAAAACTCAAAAATGAACTTTTAATGAACTTCGCTCCTTTTTGAAAATGAACGTGAGTTGAGCGCGTTCATTTTTTTCAGACATGAGTTTGAGCGCGAACTAACTCGTTTTTTACACGATGAACTTGAGTTTGAACTAGTTCGTTTTTTTCGTGAACTTGCACAACACTGATTAAAGCAAACGATGAAGTCTAACCGAGATTTGCTTAAGGAGAAAACTATACATTTTAAAAGAAAAAATGCTCTTAATACTTTTTTTACAATCACCACATTCGATAATAAAAACAATGATATGGATTTGTTGTCATTTTTTAATAATTTAAGAACTGACATTTTAAACGAATTAAACTTTCAATTAAATGAGAAAAAAGCATTTAAATGGTACACAAACGCAAAAGTTATCCTTAGTCGTACCTCATCAGTTGGAGAAGAAGAGTATATTTCGCCAAATTTTAGATCAAAAACTATAATAGCTCTTTTATCAAGTGATTTGGATAGTGATCTTGAAAGGGGTTTTAACAAGATGATAAAAAGTTTTGATGAATTTAATCAACGAGGATCTGGTTGGATATTATCAGAAATTATCAAATTAGAACTTTGTATGGCAAAATATCGACCATTTTACTAAATATTGGTTGAATCTTAAAAATTATTGTAAGCTAACAAAAATTTTGTCACAAAAACGATTGTGTAAGAACGATGTCTGTAAAAATACTTATATAAAAATTATATATATATATATATATATATTTTTTTTTTCAGTTTATTACCTGATATGAAAGATTTTAAAGACTGAAATTTTATAAAAATTTTTAAAAAGTGAAAACTTTGTTACAAAAACGATTGTATAAAAATGATATATGTAAAAATACTTATATGAAAATTACATTTTTTAGTTTATTACCTGATATGAAAGTTTTTAAAGATTGAAATTTTAAAAAGTGGAAACTTTGTTACAAAAACGATTGTATAAAAATGATATATGTAAAAATCTTATAATTTGAAAAAATAAAAGTATGTGTATAAAAATTGTATTTTAAATTATTTATTTCATACAAAAATTTTGAAGTCTAAAATTTTAAACTATTAATCGGATTTTTAAAATAAATTCACTTATATTAATGTAGAGGTATTTAGATAGAAATGTTTTATATTTATTTTAACTAAGTAATATGTTTTTTTTTTTTTTTTTAACTATATATTTTATAAAAACGAAAAATGTTATTACATATATAAATTGTTATTTTATAGTAAATATAATCTTACCAATTTTAGAGATTGCATCAAAAAATCACAAACTTTGCAATTTTAGCATTAACCATTTCACATATAGTCTACGGAAATACTAACCTACTTAAAAGTTTAACTTTACTGCATATCTTAAACTAACTTATCAGATATACTGCATATATGGAATTAGGATGAACAAATTAACTGTTTTAGCACGTTGATAAACTGAAATACTTTATAAGATTTAACCATTAAAGTATCATATTTGACAAGATTTAGAATTCTTTTAGCGAAAATTTTTAATGTATTTGAGGATAAACTAGAATATTTTTCAAGATTTGGCTATTAAAATAACATATCTGCTAAGATTTGGCGAGATTTTTTAAAATGTATTTGGCAATAAATACTGATTTGGCATTAAACATAGAGTATAAATTCAGTCTCAGAGGAAAATTTAATCAGTTGCTGACTTGTTTTCGTGGTTCATATAGCATTTTTAAAGTTTTACTTTGATTAATTTTATAATGGATCTATCTGAGGAAGTACAAAAGTTTCTGTTCATCAACAACCCTCTTCATCATGTTTTGAAGAGTCATGAGAAGTTGTCTAATCGTTTAAAGTATAATGACACTTTACACTTTAAGGATGCAAAGCCCTTTATTTGTGATATATGTAAGAAAGCATTTAGGAGATCGTACGGTTATAAAAGACACTTAAAAACTCATGAAAAACCTCGCATAGGATATGGCTGTGAATACTGCATGGAAAATTTTAGTCGTAAACGGGATTTTTTAAAGCATAATGCAAAAATTCATAAAAAGACTTTGTATAATCACAGTTGTGATGAATGTAGTGAAGTGTTTAGGACTAAACAATATTTATTGAATCATAAAAAAATGCTACATCGAAAGGTTTTACCTGAATATCTATGTGTAGAATGCAACGAAAGTTTTCGATATAAGTATGAATTATTACAACATAACAGAAAAAATCATCGTAAAGATTCTTCTGCTTACGTATGTACAAAATACAATGAACGAAATACTCTCAACTTAGACAGTGAAAATATGAACTTAACGAATTTTTTGAATAATTTGAATACTGCTTTTTTAACCAACACCTATTCTTTAGCCAAAAGCTTTCATGATGAAAATAACAATACGTATTTTTTAATATTTTTAAATAATGAAAATATGAATACCGAACGCATAACACAAAATATTGACTCACCAACCAACAACTTTGAGAGTGTAAATGCGAACTTAACGAATTTTTTAGATAATCAAAATAATGTTTTCGGTTCATCAACCAGTGAAAATGTGATCTTATCAAATGTTTTGGATAATAATGAAAATGCATACAACGTTTTACCCACTGCTAATGGAAATATGAATACTGAATGTTTGACACAGAGTAATATTTATGACTCACCAACGAACAACTTTGAGAATATAAATGTGGACTTTACGAATTTTAATGTAGAGTGTATGAGTAATCAAAATAATTTTTCACCGGTGAGTGTTGATAACGACTTGTTGACATTTTTGGATAATTTCAATGTAACCTTAACGATTCAACAACAATTTAGATTTTTATGAACCTGTTTTTATATTGACAATAATAATGTAAAATAAATTATTTTAATCAAAAATTGTGTTTTTATTATGAAATTACTTTCTACACACCATTTTATTTTACAATAGATACGTTAAGTCACGAAAAAAATCTAAACATGTATAAATATATTTTTGCTTTCTTATTAACTAAATCGTTTAATACAATAAGACTTTGTGATTTTAATTCGTTTTAAAGAAATTCTCTCCCAACAAATTGGAATGGGACGAAGTGACTTATAAAAACCGTAAAATTAAGAACTCCAATATTGCTGATTTATTAAATATTTTCTACGAATAAGAAAGTGCCTATCAATGCACAGGGCGAATTGTTGCAAGCTCTTAATGATATGCCTAAAACCTTCATTAAAAACAAATTTTTGTTATCTTCTGTACCCAAATGTACCCCCACCTATTGGTTAAATTTTTAATATAAAACACTGGTCTCTTCATTTATCTTTAAATAAATGATATAAAAACTGGACTTACCTCAACACAGTTGTTAATTTGCGTCCTTCTCTTTTACTCGCACGGTGTGAAATGAGCGATAACGCTATTTCTTATCAAGATCACGTGGTAAGCTTTCTTATCTACTATGTCACGTGACATTGTCTAGTATGACGTAGTAAGCTACCTACGTCACATGACATTGTGTACTATGACGTAGTAAGCTAAACACAAACCCTACACTAATGTAGTATATGTGACGTAGTAGATACGTGCTAGATACGTCATAGTAGACAATGTCATGTGACGTAGGTAGCTTACTACGTCATACTAGACAATGTCACGTGACATAGTAGATAAGAAAGCTTACCACGTGATCTTGATAAGAAATAGCGTTATCGCTCATTTCACACCGTGCGAGTAGAAGAGAAGGATGCAAATTAACAACTGTGTTGAGGTAAGTCCAGTTTTTATATCATTTATTTAAAGATAAATGAAGAGACCAGTGTTTTATATTAAAAATTTAACCAATAGGTGGGGGTACATTTGGGTACAGAAGATAACAAAAATTTGTTTTTAATGAAGGTTTTAGGCATATCATTAAGAGCTTGCAACAATTCGCCCTGTGCATTGATAGGCACTTTCTTATTCGTAGAAAATATTTAATAAATCAGCAATATTGGAGTTCTTAATTTTACGGTTTTTATAAGTCACTTCGTCCCATTCCAATTTGTTGGGAGAGAATTTCTTTAAAACGAATTAAAATCACCAAGTCTTATTGTATTAAACGATTTAGTTAATAAGAAAGCAAAAATATATTTATACATGTTTAGATTTTTTTCGTGACTTAACGTATCTATTGTAAAATAAAATGGTGTGTAGAAAGTAATTTCATAATAAAAACACAATTTTTGATTAAAATAATTTATTTTACATTATTATTGTCAATATAAAAACAGGTTCATAAAAATCTAAATTGTTGTTGAATCGTTAAGGTTACATTGAAATTATCCAAAAATGTCAACAAGTCGTTATCAACACTCACCGGTGAAAAATTATTTTGATTACTCATACACTCTACATTAAAATTCGTAAAGTCCACATTTATATTCTCAAAGTTGTTCGTTGGTGAGTCATAAATATTACTTTGTGTCAAACATTCAGTATTCATATTTCCATTAGCAGTGGGTAAAACGTTGTATGCATTTTCATTATTATCCAAAACATTTGATAAGATCACATTTTCACTGGTTGATGAACCGAAAACATTATTTTGATTATCTAAAAAATTCGTTAAGTTCGCATTTACACTCTCAAAGTTGTTGGTTGGTGAGTCAATATTTTGTGTTATGCGTTCGGTATTCATATTTTCATTATTTAAAAATATTAAAAAATACGTATTGTTATTTTCATCATGAAAGCTTTTGGCTAAAGAATAGGTGTTGGTTAAAAAAGCAGTATTCAAATTATTCAAAAAATTCGTTAAGTTCATATTTTCACTGTCTAAGTTGAGAGTATTTCGTTCATTGTATTTTGTACATACGTAAGCAGAAGAATCTTTACGATGATTTTTTCTGTTATGTTGTAATAATTCATACTTATATCGAAAACTTTCGTTGCATTCTACACATAGATATTCAGGTAAAACCTTTCGATGTAGCATTTTTTTATGATTCAATAAATATTGTTTAGTCCTAAACACTTCACTACATTCATCACAACTGTGATTATACAAAGTCTTTTTATGAATTTTTGCATTATGCTTTAAAAAATCCCGTTTACGACTAAAATTTTCCATGCAGTATTCACAGCCATATCCTATGCGAGGTTTTTCATGAGTTTTTAAGTGTCTTTTATAACCGTACGATCTCCTAAATGCTTTCTTACATATATCACAAATAAAGGGCTTTGCATCCTTAAAGTGTAAAGTGTCATTATACTTTAAACGATTAGACAACTTCTCATCTTCAAAACATGATGAAGAGGGTTGTTGATGAACAGAAACTTGTACTTCCTCAGATAGATCCATTATAAAATTAATCAAAGTAAAACTTTAAAAATGCTATATGAACCACGAAAACAAGTCAGCAACTGATTAAATTTTCCTCTGAGACTGAATTTATACTCTATGTTTAATGCCAAATCAGTATTTATTGCCAAATACATTTTAAAAAATCTCGCCAAATCTTAGCAGATATGTTATTTTAATAGCCAAATCTTGAAAAATATTCTAGTTTATCCTCAAATACATTAAAAATTTTCGCTAAAAGAATTCTAAATCTTGTCAAATATGATACTTTAATGGTTAAATCTTATAAAGTATTTCAGTTTATCAACGTGCTAAAACAGTTAATTTGTTCATCCTAATTCCATATATGCAGTATATCTGATAAGTTAGTTTAAGATATGCAGTAAAGTTAAACTTTTAAGTAGGTTAGTATTTCCGTAGACTATATGTGAAATGGTTAATGCTAAAATTGCAAAGTTTGTGATTTTTTGATGCAATCTCTAAAATTGGTAAGATTATATTTACTATAAAATAACAATTTATATATGTAATAACATTTTTCGTTTTTATAAAATATATAGTTAAAAAAAAAAAAAAAAAACATATTACTTAGTTAAAATAAATATAAAACATTTCTATCTAAATACCTCTACATTAATATAAGTGAATTTATTTTAAAAATCCGATTAATAGTTTAAAATTTTAGACTTCAAAATTTTTGTATGAAATAAATAATTTAAAATACAATTTTTATACACATACTTTTATTTTTTCAAATTATAAGATTTTTACATATATCATTTTTATACAATCGTTTTTGTAACAAAGTTTCCACTTTTTAAAATTTCAATCTTTAAAAACTTTCATATCAGGTAATAAACTAAAAAATGTAATTTTCATATAAGTATTTTTACATATATCATTTTTATACAATCGTTTTTGTAACAAAGTTTTCACTTTTTAAAAATTTTTATAAAATTTCAGTCTTTAAAATCTTTCATATCAGGTAATAAACTGAAAAAAAAAAATATATATATATATAATTTTTATATAAGTATTTTTACAGACATCGTTCTTACACAATCGTTTTTGTGACAAAATTTTTGTTAGCTTACAATAATTTTTAAGATTCAACCAATATTTAGTAAAATGGTCGATATTTTGCCATACAAAGTTCTAATTTGATAATTTCTGATAATATCCAACCAGATCCTCGTTGATTAAATTCATCAAAACTTTTTATCATCTTGTTAAAACCCCTTTCAAGATCACTATCCAAATCACTTGATAAAAGAGCTATTATAGTTTTTGATCTAAAATTTGGCGAAATATACTCTTCTTCTCCAACTGATGAGGTACGACTAAGGATAACTTTTGCGTTTGTGTACCATTTAAATGCTTTTTTCTCATTTAATTGAAAGTTTAATTCGTTTAAAATGTCAGTTCTTAAATTATTAAAAAATGACAACAAATCCATATCATTGTTTTTATTATCGAATGTGGTGATTGTAAAAAAAGTATTAAGAGCATTTTTTCTTTTAAAATGTATAGTTTTCTCCTTAAGCAAATCTCGGTTAGACTTCATCGTTTGCTTTAATGCACCTTGCGATGAGGGTTTTCGATGATTTTCTTTAACATGCTCTAATAATTTATATTTCTGACTAAATGTTTCTGCACATTCATTACAGGAATGTACTGGCAGAGGTTTTCGATGATTTCTTCTAACATGCTTCAATAATTTATATTTCTGTCTAAATGTTTCTGCACATTGACCACATGGATGTTCTAACAAAGGTTTTCGATGTTTTTTTCTAATATGCAGCAGCAACTGATATTTACGATTAAAGGATTCGCTACATTGTTTACATCTGTATTCTATGGGTGTCTTTTCATGAATTTTTAAATGTCTCTTTAACTTATCTGATCTGGTAAATGCTTTCTGGCATACATTGCAAATAAAAGATTTTTCATTCAGATGAATTTTTATATGACGACCCGAATCCCATTTTCGTTTAAATACCATACTGCAAGAAACACAGCTAAAAGTTTTTGGTAATTTCTTAGTATCCAAGCTTGATGACAACTCATTTGAAATAGGTGTTTCTTCAGGTAAATCCATCTCTCACTACAAAGTACGGTGTTACACAGAATCAAAGTTATAAAATTAAACGTGCGCACTCCTCAAAAATATAGCACCAACTGATTAAAATTTCTTTGCGAGTGCATTTATACTGTAGGTTTATCACCAAATTTGTAATTATTGGCGAAATCACGCCAAATATAAGCTAAATTCATACACTAGGTGAAGCAGCAAAATTCTTTAGAACCCCTATTAATCACACTAAATATGTATCATTTTAATACCAAAACCTTTTAATGTAATCTAGTTTATCAACATGTTAAAACAAATAATTTGGGCATCACAGATTTTAAAGCTTGTAGACTATTCGTTTGAAGTTTTTCATGGTTTTTTCCGAAACTTGTATACTAAAATCACTTAATTTTATAATTATTAAAAATCCATGCTTCTGATTGGATCACGTGACCATAAAAGAAACCAGCATGTTCAATGCTAGTGCATCTATTTCTATCTTACACAGAGTGTATTCCTGTGGTAAAAATCGCTTGAAAACTATTATCCACCGAGAATATTTTGTATCACAAAAAGTACTATATACACATAAAATATAACTAAGTATTAAATCTTAATATACTTCAACATTTTTGCAATATTTATAAGTATTGTTCATTTTAAAAGTTACATAACATCACAAAAAGTACTATATATGCACATAAAATATTTCTAAGCAAGTATTAAACCTTAATATACTTCAACATTTATAACTATTAAACCATAATGTGCATCAACATTTTTGCATCATTTATAACTATTAGACATCTAATAAGCTACATTACATCACAAAAAGTACTATATATGCACATAAAATATATCTAAGCAGCTATTAAACCTTAATGTATTTCAACATTTTTGCATCATTTATAACTATTGGCCATCTAATAAGCTACATTACATCACAAAAAGTACTAAATATGCACATAAAATATATCTAGGCAGCTATTAAACCTTAATGTGCATCAACATTTTTACATCATTTATAACTATTGGACATCTAATAAGCTGCATTACATCACAAAAAGTACTAAATATGTACATAAAATATAACTATGCAGCTATTAAACCTTAATGTACTTCAACATTTTTACATCTTTTATAACTATTGTTCCTCTAATAAACTACATTACATCACAAAAAGTACTATATATGTACATAAAATATAACTAAGTAAGTAATAAATCTTAATGTATTTCAACATTTATAACTATTAAACCATAATGTGCATCAACATTTTTGCATCATTTATAACTATTGGACATCTAATAAGCTACATTACATCACAAAAGTACTAAATACGCACATAAAATATAACTAAGTAAGTAAGAAATCTTAATGTATTTCATCATTTTTACATCATTTATAACTATTGGACATCTAATAAGCTACATCCTAATTTCACTCAATATAATTAAGTTTGTAATATTAAATCTTAATCAATTTCGCAATGTACATATGCTTAACTTTAAAATTTCCGTTTTAATCTATTAAGATTTAAAATTAAATAATTAAATTTTTCTATGTGCGTGCGTGCATAAACTTAAATTACATTTATAATGCGAAATATTTTTTTCCAATCACATTTTAAAATATTACATAACTAAAATACTTAAGGATGCATAAATATACAAAATATGCAAATACATGAATATAAGATTAAGAAGTGCCTGGTTTGATTTTAGCTTATGATAAGTTAAATAAAATCCACTATAACTCTGTTGCGTGGTAAAATGTTATTGGTTGATATAAGTTAATTTATAAAATAAAGTTCTTAAATCAATATTATTAAATAAATATATCCTACATATCAATGAAAAATACTTCTAGATAGCTCATTATTTTCAAGAAGCATATTTTTTAATGAATTAAATAAATGGTAACTCTGTAGTATAGTATTTTCATTTTAAGGTGAATAATTCAAAAAGTTTTTTAACTAGTTTAGTAGAACTATATAAGATAATCAAACAAAATGAGTTTATCGTAGTATGACGTAGTATCAACATGGTCGATAAGAAATAAGCTTATCACTCATTTGTTTCTTTGGAAGTGTAGAAAAGAAGCATATTTTTTAATGAATTAAATAAATGGTAACTCTGTAGTATAGTATTTTCACTTTAAGGTGAATAATTTAAAAAAGTTTTTAACTAGTTTAGTAGAACTATATAAGATAATCAAACAAAATGAGTTTATTGTAATATGAAGTATTAAGTTCTTGCGAAAAATGCTAAGTCCTCGAAATACATTGCCTCTCATTAAATTCTTTATTAAAAAAAAATAATAATAAAAATAAATAAATTCTCTCAGATCGACTACCATCATCGATCATTAAAATTCTCTTTTTAAAAATCAAAAAAAAAATTTTTTTTTTTTTTTCTAAGTTTAAAATTAATTTTAAAATTGATAATTAATGTAAATTCATATCTCTATGAGCACTAAAATACACAAAATCTTAGTTAATTTTTCTAATCCTTTATTACTAAATGAAATAAATATCTCTATTTCTGCCTGAATATATTTTTTCTAACTCTCTACTTCAATAATATTAATTTTTTTTTCTCTGTTTCAATAAATAATCGCCAGATGGCAGCACATATGCTAATATTTCACACGAGAGAAAATTTCCTTAATTTGCAATCATTTTATTAAATTTTGTACGCATTTAAATTATACCACAATTTTTCCTTAAAAAAAAAATATTAGTGAAAACCATTCGCGAAAAATCGTATATTTTACATAATTAAAAATACTGTCTAAATATGTTCACGCAGATTAAAAAATCTGTTTGAACATACATAAGAAATTCTCTTTTGAGAATTTCACAGAAAAAAAAAAAAAAAAAAAAAGTAACTCTTTAACAGAGTTCCAAAGATTAAATAAAAAAGAAATTTAATATATGTTCACATAGAAAAAAAAATGTTTGAACATATAACAGTAGAAAATCACATATTTCCACTGATCAAACAACCTTGAACGAAAATTTTTAATCACTCATTTTGTTAAACATAAGAAAAAATTTCTTAATATTTTATCCCAAATTATCATTAAAATAATAATTATGCACATAAAATCTACGAAAAAAATTAAAATATTAATTATGCACTAAAAATCCTCACTAATATTAATACATTCATTTCTTAAATCGGAAAATAACTTACATTTAAAATAAATTTCATCGGAAAACGCTACACTAAGTAATTAAAATGTACGCTGTTAACTCATGATGGTCGAGTGGATAGCACGCCGGCTTCCCAATCCGCAGATAGCGGGTTTGATCCTAAGTGACGGTAAAGCAACATTTTTGAAAACAAACGAGTTCAATACTTCCTCAATAGATGTCAGCACCACAGAAAAAATAAGTTTGAGAAAAATCGATAATTAAAGTTCTCTTTAAATAATATTCATTAAATTCTTTATCATTCAAGATAACAACTTCCTTCTAACCCTCCTTATCTTTCACGACCCTCGACCGGATGCCGATAAGAGACGGTGCGGCAGCAGCACCCCACGCCCCATGCCCGTGCAGCGGTGCAGCTGTTGGTGAACGAACAAAATTACACTACTGGCTCCGCTCTAACAAATTTCCCCGTCACCGACAGCAAAGTCCTATGCTATTCTATAGGGAAATCTTATAAAACGTACTTATCACTTAATTTTTTATTAATTTTTTTTTTTTTTTATATACGAGTTTTGAAAACAAGAACTAATTTAATGAATATGAATTTTCTGAACGTGAAAATGGAATTTAAAGAATACATTAGGTTGCGAAAAATTCTATAGATAAAATAAAATTATTAAATATGTTAAAATTTCTCTAAACTATCTAAATTTTAAAAATTAAATTTAAAAAAAAAAAAAAAATTAAAATCATTCCTTCTTAATATTTTTTTTTTTCACGATTTTACACTATTATAGTTTAACAATATATTCTAAACATATTGACCTCATGGATTGATTCACTGTAAGGTTATATTTAAAAAAATGTTTACTTTTAAATTCTGAAATTTTTATTAAATTCTGAAATTTTTATTAATTTTTGAAATTTCTATTAATTTTTAGCACTCAAACATTATATATATATCCATTAATTTAACTTATTAATGAAACCAAAAAGGTATTAAATGTAGAATACATTGTTAACCCTAGAACACTAGTGTAATGTAAAATTTACGTGGTCTTCCTTTATTGGTATACATTTTTATAGTTTTCAGTTAAGTTAATAAAAAGTTAGTAATATTGGGTAAAATAGCAAACAATTAAACATATTTAAAAACAACATTAATGTAATATAAGAAAAAAAAAAAAAAAAAAAAAAAAAAAAACGAATTTTACATGAGCACGTAAATTTTGCGTATCTCCAGTGATAGCGACAGATATAAACACGCTAGTGTTCTAGGGTTGAATTATAATAACGTAAAATCGAGTGGGAAGAAACTAGTATGTTGTGGCCACCACAAGACTTTCTTCTATATTTTCCTATATACATATTCAATCAGTAACAATATTAAAAAAAAAAAGGAAAAAAAAAAATTACGATTTTTTTCTATTTTTTTTTTTTTTTTTTTTTTTTGTTAAAAGTAATACATATTCAACCAGTAACAATATTTAAAAAAAAATATATATATGGATTTTTTTTTTTTTTTTTTTTTTTTTTTTTTTTGTTAAAAGTAAAAAAAATCGATAACTTTGTTTTAAATTATCGCAGATTTATAGTTCAACCATTCGTTTTAAAGCTATTGACGAGATCTTTCGAAAGATACCCATCTTGAAAATTTACCCCCCCCGGGGGGTACTTCCCCCCCAGGGGGGGGAACCGGTGCCCCCACAGGCACAAAATTTTTTTCGTAGTTAACTACTACTATTATCAATAATTGATATTAATTTTACAATCACAAGTTTAAAATAACGCTCATTATGTACATTTATACGAAATTTTGTCCTATATTGCCATGTTAAAAATTTAGAAAAAATGCGATCACAGCGCCACCTGTTGAGCAATTGATCCCTAAATGTAATCAGGACCAGTTTATGTCGGGGACCAACTAAATACCAAGTTTGGTTAAGTTTCTTTAAAAAAAAAAAAATACGATTTTTTTTTTCTAAGTTTTTTTTTTTTTTTTTGTTAAAAGTAAAAAAATCGATAACTTTGTTTCAAATTGTCACAGATTTATAGTTCAACCATTCGTTTTAAAGGTATTGACGAGATCTTTCGAAAGATACCCATCTTGAAAATTTACTCCCCCGGGGGGGTAATTCCCCCCCCCCCAGGTGGGGAACCGGTGCCCCCACATGCACAAAATTTTTTTCGTAGTTAACTACTACTATTATCAATAATTCATATTAATTTTACAATCACAAGTTTAAAATAACGCTCATTATGTACATTTATACGAAATTTTGTCCTATGCTGCCATGTTAAAAGTTTACATAAATTGCGATGACAGCGCCATCTGCCGGGCGATTGATCCCAAAATCTAATCAGACCCTTTCCATGTCAGGGTCCAACTATACACCAAGTTTGGTTCAATTTCATTCATCGGTTCGTGAGATACGGTGTGACATACGAAATTTTGCGATCACAGCGCCACCTGCTGGACGATTGATCCCCAAATCTAATCAGCACCATGCCTCGTCAGGTTCCAACTATATACCAAGTTTGGTTGAATTTCATTCATTAGTTCGTGAGATACGGTGAAAAATACGAAAATTTGTCCTATACTGCCATGTTAAAAATTTACATAAAATGCGATCACAGCGCCACCTGATGGGCTATTGATCCCAAAATCTAATCAGCACAATGCCCCGCCAGGGTCCAACTATATACCAAGTTTGGTTGAATTTCATTTATTGGTTCGTGAGATACGGTGAAAACACTAAACCACAGACAGACAGACAGACATTTTTTAAAAACTATCAATTCGTGTTCAGGACATCCCAAAACGTGTAGATCCGTCAAAAAACGGAGGTCGAAAATTTTCGCGAATCCAATACTTTCTCTATATTACATATAGAAGAAAGTAAAAAAATGGTTAACAGAAAACAGTTAAAATTTTTTTAAATTAAGAAAATTTTGAATTTTATATTTTTGAATTAAATTTATTTTATTATATTTTTTAATTAATTATTATATTTTAATTAAATTTATTATATTTTTAAATTTTTTTTTTTTAGTTTTTAGGAATTTTTAATATAGGGTAGGTGCTCCAGTGATAGACACCTTCCCCGAAATAATTAATAAACAGGTAAAAAAAAAAAAATAAATAAAAGCAAATATTTTACGTATAAGAATTTTAACATTGTATGTCAAACACTGGAGCATAGAGTGTCTACTACTGGTAAAATGAAAAATTAGCAGTGTCAAAAACTGGAACGTAGGGGACCAATTACTGGTAAAGTGAAAAACTGGCAATGTCAATTACTGGATCATTGAGTGGGTGTAAAAAAAAATTAATTAAAAAAAAAAAAAAATCATAATTATCAAATGTATATATTTTGGCATATATGTGGCTCTGAAAGTCTTTCATGCCATATATTAAGATTTCCAAAAAGAGTTTCTGGTGACTAAAACATTAAAAACATCAGAAATTGCTCTAAAAGTGTCAATCACTGGAGCCCTTATACTCTACTTAATATTGTTATATTTGGGTAACTCTGAAATTCTACAGATAGAGGCAGACGATAAGGCCTTTAAAAAAAGTAAATTTGAAGTTTATGGCCACAGCCCAAAATTTGTTGTATCAATTTGCAATATAGCTGTCATAGAATGAGTTTTGAAGAAAAGGAAAAAGAAGTTGACGTAAAAGCCGTATCACGTAATTTTTTTTTTTTTTTTTTTTTTTTTTTTTATATCTCCTATGATTTTAAAGTGGGGTTAAATCAAGAAAAATGGTTTCAACGTCTACAATTAGTATTTGGAAAATTTAGTATTTGGTATCCACTGTATTCAGATGGATTACAAAATTCTGCAGAAGTCCAAGTTCTCTTCTAGATGAAGAATATACAGGAACACCTTAGTCAGCTATCGTCCCGAAAAATGTGCCGGCCATATGAAAAACATTAATAAATTAGTTTAATCGAATATAATCGCTATCCTTTCCAAAAAAAAAAAGCTTAATATAGAGTTTAACAAAACACTAAATTAGCCGACCGTATCAGGATCCGTAAAGAAATCTTAAAATTAATGAGGGTAAACACTGCTTTATTTCTAAAATCATAACTGATGATGAAAACATGCAAAATATTTCATGACGTTTTAAACCCTTAACGCGCGCTGTCCTCGCTGCGAGGACACAAAATTTAAGATTCAGCTGCAAAAATTCATCCCGGAAATTTTTTAGCAAAAATTTACGTTTATAACATATCAGAAAAAGCCGATTTTTTTTTAACCTTCAAATTTAAAATTTCTTTTAGTTTAATTTAGTTCATGAATTCCGGTTTGTCTTGCGCCGCAAAGGGTTAACACGTCAAGTATGGGTCATTGAAAATGACTCAAAATCAACAATGGTGAAAAGACAACGATAAATGAAAAATGTATGCCGTTTATCTTTAGAAGTACAGGACTGATCAAAGCCATCAAAGCTAGAGGAACCCTAGAGCAAATATATGTTCCAGGGAAGAGACGGAAGACAATTGCAGTTAACTTCTACACCAAGTATCCTCCAGAAATTCTCAAAGGAGTGAATGAATATAAGGGAAACTCGTCCATCCAACATTAACCCAATTCGTCTTGCTGTTGCTATTTGTACTCTTGGCTATTTTTTAATCTAAAGAAAAGTGTACGTTGTCGCCAATCACATACCGAAGAGGAGAATAATGAGGCTATACAAGCATATTTTTCATAGATAGAGCCATCATTTTTCATGCATAGAGCCATCTTTAAAGGCAATTTTTACTTGTATTTTTTTTTTTTTTTTTTTTTTTTTTTTACATTTTTTTTAGGAAGTGATACCTGCGAACGTTATGTTTAAAAAATGTATATCTATAAAAAACAGCAGTAACAAAAAAAAAAAAAAAAAAAAAAAAGCTTTACCTTCAAACCCGTGATAAATTGAGCCGACAAAGGTTTAACATAAATGATCGCATGCAGAAATCCATGTTTTCTGTATAATTCAATAAAATTTGCATTCATGATTTATTTTCAGAAGCCCATAAAGTTGTTCAGATACATTAAGGGAATTACGTAAAAATTGTACATACTCAATGTAAATTTTTAGTACAGTAAGAACTTTTTATTTTTATTTATTTATTTATTTATTTTAAATTATTATTATAGATTGCGCTGCATGGTAGGGGAGACCGGGATACAATGGACCAATTTTGGAAATTTTAAGTGTTTACTCACAAACTGATGGTTTCTCACAATTGAAAATATGTGTGCATATTACCTATATATTGGGTTTTATGTTGCACTCAATCAAAAGCAATAATTATATTTACTTTTTTTATATAAATTTTTCAATAGCAACTGACAAAATGGACCATTGTACCCCGACCCCGGGGTACAATGGACCACAGGTCAAATTCAAAAAGAAATGAATGGCATTCTCAAGCCATTCATTCCAAGAAATGAATGGCTTGAGACATTTAATCTTTGAAAAATTCGCCTACAAGTATTATTTGACAGCCTACTGTGACCACTCTCCTTACATTTAATAATTTTCACATGCACCGTTTAGCCGTATCTCAAATTTTTCAATACATATGTATGCTAATTTTCATAACTTTAAGACAATGTTTATACAAACAAAATTGAAGCAATTTACCGCCAATGAATACATATTCAAGTATAAATATTTTTTCTTTAGCAAGATTTAAATATCAACACGGCGACAGCGCGTACTTTCTCAAACTCTTAAATACAAATTTGATTATTTCAATTACATTTTCTAAATGAGCTATAATTTCAAAATTTAATAAAATTTTCATTCTTTAAAAATTGTCTTCAAGATTACACAGTTTTTCCTCTTAAGAAAAAAAAAAAAATCGCTGCATTTGAAATTTTACAGAAAGAAAGTACTCAAGCAATATAATTAATTCGTAAAATAGATTCTAGTTTTCATGCGCAATTTCCTTTTACTGTGATCTTTCAATAGTTGGTTCGAATTTCAGAGGTTTCAGCACAAATTTAAAACAGAATTTTAAAACTCCAAATTTTATGATAAAAAACCAATAGGTTTTTCAATAAATAAATAAGCATTTAATACAAAATGCATTTTTACTGTTGATACCCAGTACCCTTCAGAAACTAAATTTCAAAAGAAAACAAGTTAACATTTGTTCATTCTCCTACAACACGATGCCTAGCGTTTGTTAACACGGACAAAATAAGCATTCTCATTGTAAAAGAAAAGAAATAGAAAAAAAAAAAATAGAAAAAACATACTTTTTTCTTCTCTCAGATTTCATATCTCCCCCTCGTTCCGATTAAAGGGATAGAAAAAAAATAAGATTCCGTTAGGCGGGGCCACCCCGTACAATGCAGGTTCCACCGAAGTTCTTCGACCCTTACACGATTCTTTTAGTTGGTAACCCGATCCGGCCAGAAAAAGGAACGCACAAATATGGCAACACGAGATCCCATATGGTGCATTTCTGATACGGGGAATCAAAGGGTTTAACAATGTTACTTCCTGCAGTTTTGGTGTGGGAACAAGACCAAAATCGCGTGTTTACTTTTCCGAGATGAACATGATGAACGACAAGTGATGACAAGTTCCGACTGATATACAAAGAGTCGGCTAACTACCTGGACAATAGTTAGCCGACTGGTACAATGCATGACGGTGAATATCGATGACAGCAGTAGACTAATTCTGTAGACAGGTTTCAACCACCCACAACACACGAATATATTTAACAATGGCTTTAACAAGATTTTCTCATGTAACCCAAACCACTGTTAAGGAATACGCACGCGAACTGATTTCTAAAGTTCACTGAACGGAAAAAAATACGCATGTATACCGTAAAGTCACAGAATAATGTATAAGCTCTTGAAGTTTAGTTGCATCTTAAGGTATGCGTGGACACAAACATTGATTATGCGCAATAAGAAAAATTCGCAGCAATAATGATTGATATTTGTTACTACTAAATGGGAGAATGGTTAATTTCAGACAGTACATGAGTCAGATTTCCCTTTTCTCCCTTCTCACGTTATCCTATAGGATTTTTGTTGCATCGTTTTATGAGGATTTTTCATTCAAAACCGAAACTTTTTCCCACTTTTAACATGTCGCCGTAAAATAAAAGTGAAAAAACTTAGCCCTGCCTCTAGGCGTTTCTCTAACACAGTACATTTAGAAAAAAAGAATTTTTCATATTCGAATTTAGCTCCTTCAATTCCGTCGGCATGTGCACGTCACACAGTGTTCGGAATTTCAAAAAAGCTGGTCAAAAGTCGAAAAATTTAGGCGCGTTTTTAGACGTAAGTACCGCGGAAATAACTTCAGAGGGAGCCACTGAATGAAACTGTGAGGTGGAAAATTTATTCTATCTACATATTTCTAAGTGTAGGCTGGCGGAAAACGTGACAATTTTTTCTTTTAATGCATTTTAACAGTTAAACAAATAGTGTTTCTCGGAAAATTTCGCAACAACAACATTCAACAAAATATGGCCGACAATTGTGGAGGTTAGTAGATAATATTTATGCTGTATTTTTTTTCATCAAGTGATCTCCTGAGCGGCTTTTTGAAGTTAACCTCAATTATAACATAACCAAAAGTTTCAAAGTATGGAAACTTTTTTATCTCGCAAGATCCCGCATTGATTCAAAGTGGAGAGTGTTAAGGGATGTCCATTTTATTCAGCCGTTAAAGAATTGGGTGCCCCCGCCTGCCCCTGTATGTGTAAAAGCGTTTTAACTTTTTAATTTAATTTTTACTTTTTAATTTAATTTTTTAATTTTTTGGACTTTGGTCTGCCATATTGGATCCGCCATCTTGTTTTTGAGTGCAAGATCACTTTTTTTATAAAAACTGATATCAAATTTGAATTTAGCGCCCTCAAAAACCCTTAAATGTGAAAATTATCCTTCATCTATCAATTTTTTGATTTTTGATCCGCCATATTGGATCCGCCATCTTGCTTTTGAGTGTAATATCACTTTTTTTATGAAAACTAACGTCAAATTTGAATTCAGTGCTCTCAAAAACCCCTTAATGTAAGAATTATCCATCTTATATTAATTTTTTAATTTTTTGTCTAGCATATTGGATCCGCCATCTTGTTTTTGAGTTTGCCTTTGAAGTTTTCAAGAAACCAATGTCAGATTCGGATTCAGCGACCTCGAAAACATATATATACATCACAATTTCACTTGTTTTCTTTAATTTCGACTTTTGGCCAGCTTTTTTGAAATTCCGAACACTGTGCGTCAGTGACATTTATCACATCGATTGATAAATTATTTAAACACGAATATATAAAGTTCCTTTGGAAATATATACGAATATTAAAGTTCCTTAGACCGGAAAACAACAATTCATATGAAAGAATATCTAAAAAAGAGTTATGCTGAATTTGAAAAAAAATCTGTACTGCCGATTTCAATGGAACGCCATTGAGAGACCTGAAACTGAGCTATTTATACAGGACACCTATCAATTTTCCTGAACTAACCAACTATATCATTCGAAAGGAATCTAATAGAGTGTTTTTATAGCAATTTTGAAGAAAATCGTTGGAGCCGTTTTTGAGATATGGACTTACGGTCCCACTTCCGGTTTTCCAATTTTCACCAAAATTTTGAAAATTCATCTGTATACCAGATCTGTGTCAATTCTGAAATTTCGTCGTTCTATCTTTATTATCTAGTTTCGAAGATATGATAGTCAGAAGATTCCACACACACACACACACACACACGCGTATATATACAGTGACCAATTGCCGAAAACCACTTTTTTGCACTCAGAGGACCTTGAAACGTGTAAATCAGGTGAAAACTCGATATCGAATTTTTGGACCGAATACAATACTTCCATTACCTACGGTAGTAGGGTAATGGAAGTAAAAGAGTAAACAAACAATTCATGCAAATTTAATAAACCGGATACCACATTCTATTATCTAATCGAATTATGTATCCTGACGCCTTATAAGATTTAACAGAAATGAAACAAAATACCCTAAACCTATATTTGTTCTTTAATAGATATAAATTTCTGCACAAAATAGAATTTAATTTAGTAGAACAGGACTTATTTTAATCTATTCTTTCGTATAAAAGCATCCAGTAATTCTGTTTCATACCCTAGCATCACTATACATTCATTCGGTAAAATTTCTTTCGTATAGCGTTAGCACAGGAGCTCCATGACAGCTTTTCAGTTTTTGGCAATGAGCTAAATTAGCTATCGTAATTGCATAAGAAAAGATTTTGGCAAGAAATGTTCGAACTATTTCGGTGCCAAATTTCAAATTTTGCTAAAGGGTTATTTAAGCTGCTCCATTTCCTTAGCACGACTTTCCTCAATTTTATTTTAATTATTTAGAAACAAGTGTGTTTGCACGTTCCCTTTTTTTTTTTTTTTTTTTTTTTTTTTTTTTTTTGGGGGGGGGGGAGGCATAATCTATACACTAAGCGACAAAAAAAAAAAAATGACTTATACCTTTTTAACTTGTAATAACTTTAAAATTAATGTTTGAAACAAATAAAACTGTCTTGTTTGCCAAAGTTTGTCTTGTACCAAAGGTATGAAATGATACCTATGTACATTTTCGATTTAATAATTCGCTTTATTGCACTCTACGAAGTACTTTTTAAAAATCTGCATAAAATTTTCTTTTTGAACATAATGTAATAACCATACACTTTGTATTCTATTATGATTTATTATATGAAATAAACAAGTTATATTGTAATATATGAAATAAAACTATTATTTGTTAGATCTAAACAATTTTTTATTAAAAATGTGTATTCTGCATTGGGTTAATTCAGCCTTTATATGGAAATACTGCTTTAATGCACAATGCATAGTTTTATACAGTGTTTTGATATAAATCTCAGAAATTTCAATGTGCCAAACATCACAAATAATTTTTTTTTAGTTCTGGCAGAGTTATAGGCTGCAAATTTCTAATCCTCTCCTCTCTCCCCCGCCTTTTTATAGACGAAACATTTTCGAGCGGATCCTGATTAGGACTATTTCCACGTCTGGTAAAGAAGAAATTCTACTATATCCTTTGTGGGATTTAACTTAAAGTGAAAAAAAAAAGGTAAGATTACTTACAGAATTATAGGTTCTCATGGGAATGGACGAGAAATTGACAATTTGAAGTGAATAAACTTACCACAGACGCCGTGTAAGTAAGGTGCATTATCATCTTAAAATGCTGTTTGCGGAAATGTCCAAGATACCTCCAAAATAGTCGGTCAGGCACCACTTTTATGAGGATTGTGATTTATTTCGAGTTAATTGATCCCTTGAGCATAAAAAATTGCCCGACTGTTTGAAAAGTTATGCACCTCCGTACCATAATGTGCGGAGAATGTGTCACTGTTTTAAAAGTGCGATTTTCCTTAAGTCAGTCATATTTTCGTTGTCAAATCTGCTTGTTTTCTTTAGCTAGAAATAAGTTAAACTTGACTCATCAAAAAGAACCAGTTCAGCGCAATAATTAACTAATCATTTTTTAATTTTTTTAGCCATCGAGGTCTTGCTTTCCTAATTCTTTTCACTCAGAATGAAATTTTTTCAATTTGTATGTCATTTAAACCTGCTTCATTTAATAGTTTCTATATTGTAGTTAAAGAAATTATGCTGCAAAGCACTTTTCCTGATTCTCTTTTGTGTTCTAAATGTAATACAAACCGATTTTATAAGCAATGGCTTTTTAACTTACGGTCATCTCGCTTGGATGAGCAACATGGCCGCTTAAAACCAAATTTCCAATTTAAAAGGCTAAAAAATTTTATATCGTGCTAAAAACCCTTTTACTAATATTCCATTAACATTTAATTATTTTGCCATCTGACGTATTAAAATATTTTTTGATTTTCCTTCAAAAATTAATACTTTTTGTGGCATCGTTAACTGCCTTATTCTAACCATTTTTTAAATAATATCTAAAATTACAATTTTCCTGACAATTGCATTTTGTTTTTAACACTGGACTCAAAGCTAAAGTGTATGTGGAGGACAACATAATAAAATCTGTTCGAAAATTTGTTTTTTAAACGATGAAATTGGCGGTTGTAGAAGGCGAAAAGAAAAATATCCAAGTGCGGCTTTTCTTTTTTTTTTTTTTTTTTTTTTTTGTAGCTTAGTATATATTATATATTTTTTCATCATTTTTTTCTTCTGGATAATTTTGTAGTTGAAAGGTGGTTTTTATTTAATATCTTTTGAACCGATTATCTGATTAACTGAAAAGCACGGCACATTTTGTCGTGATTAATAAGTGTACCAATTTTTAATAAAATATAATAGTCCGGACTAAAATTTCGTACAGATACAATGACAAACTTTTAGCTTCATATATTTTGAATTGAAACAAAAATGTTTACACGTTCATACAAGGGGATATATCAAAATTGGTAACGCCGCTACCTGAAAGAAACAGTACGACCTATCGTACTAATAAAGAAAAATTTAATACAGTGCTAACGCAGAAAATTACAAAGAATTAAAAAACAATTAAATTTGTAATCAGATACAATTTTCTAATCTCTTACAATTAGTTGGCTTAATTTTCTTCTATTTTTTATTAAAAATAAAATAAGAAATCTAATGGCGTTTATTATTATTAACATTAAAAATGCCTACAAATATCACGTATATCTGTTTAAACGTTTCTGATTTTTTTTTTTTTTTTTTTTTTTAATAACACACCCTCTTGAACGCTAAACATTTATTGTTATAATAACGAGATAGTGCTTTAGATTAACACACTTTTTCTCAAGCAAAATTGTTGCTACATTATAAAGCGACATCGTAAATTATTTTATAAAAATATACTGTTACTTAACAAGAAAACTGAAAAATTGAGACTCATTTTTATGAAAGAGAAGGCATTCATTGTTGCTGCCAATGATACGATTATCGCACGAGCATCTCCAAATATTATCAACAAACACCTTATCGTCGAGTATCGTATTGATTCTGCTCTCTAAGATTACGAAACTCGAAATTATCCTGACGAGAAGAAGAAAAACACGTAATAAATTATAAATTAATCTCTGCTATATAGTCAGGCCGATAACAGCCTGTATACACACACAGAAGTGCCTCGAGCTTAGAGATCAGATTAAAGCCCACCAATGTTTCCCATATGAATATTTCAATGTATCAAAAACATCAGTCATCGTCGAAGAAAATAAACTTGTTGACATTCAAATGACGGACTTATCTCTATTCTTTACATGCTTTTATTTATTTATTTTATTTAATGAAACTTATGATGCCACCTGCAATAAACAAACCTCGTGATAATGAAATGGTATCTAATCGCCCCCCAAAACGTTCGATAAATGGCGTGGTCATAAAAAGATCTGTGGTGCATACAGGTAATTTAAATTAAGCCGTCAATGAACAGGCCTCAATTAAAGTAGACAAAAAAAAAAAAAAAAAAATCATAAGATTAGATTTGAAAAATATGACATAAAAACAAAAAATACAGCGCGATTAAAAAAAAAAAAAAAAAAGAGCAACATTTTGTTCAAAATATAATTTGAGTATATAATCCTATATATAGGCATCCTAAAGGGCATTATGATGCGTTGTTGCTTTCATAGTGGAATTTTTTTTTTTTTTTTTTTTTTTTTTTACTTCATCAAATGAAGGGTTGTGCTTAGTTTGCGCAGAAACAACTGTTGCGTGGATATGCAATTAGGTGTTGTCCAACTGCCCTCGCTAGTCTAAATCAGGCCTGTCCAACCCAAAACACTTGGTGGGCCGCATTGGAAATCTATTTTATTCATTCGGGCTGCACCCTATGTACAATCATAGCCCCCCCTCCCTTCCTCCTTTCTCGACTAATTTCACTGTAAATTAGTGTAGAGACATGCGGCTGGTGCCGATCGATTAGTAATAAGTTCTAGTTTAGAATACTAGATTTTGCTTAAGGGGTGTCTATCTATTAAAACTGGCATGAACTTCATTTTCTTTCAAAGGCAACCCCCAATTTTCGACATGCTTTTTAAATTATTTGGATCAAATCAGCCTAAAAAATGGTTTATATGTTTCTCTCAATTTTTCACAGAGTTATAATTACTTAATAAAATAGGGATTCTAATGTTAAATGAATGTAATAAATTAATTCATGTCTTCCCAAAAAATTAATATATTAAAATTTCATTATTTATTTATTTTTTAACGTTAGACTGAAGTAAACTAAATATATTCCACGCATATTTTTGATTAAAAAACATTTTTCGAATTATGAAAATTATTAATAATTTCATATTTGAAAAAATTATGAGTTATGACCTACATTAAATTTCGCAAGAATAGAATGGGCATCATAAAAAATATGGGTTTCTAAATTTACAGTTCGTTCCTATCATTATTTTCAAATTCTAGTGATATTTCAATTTTTATTGTTCTTACGGGGCTGTCACTTGGTTATCATTTGTGTCATACATTACTTTGCTTGCGCATGATTTAAAATAGTTGTTTAAGTAAATTTAATCGTGCACATCATTTCTTAATTAGCATTACTTTACTTTATATTTGAAATTGTTATACTTCTTTTCCGAATATTATCTGAAAGGATATAATAATTTTCTCTGTGATATCTTAATTTAATGTTTTTAAATATAAAGATTTTACCTTGATCAATTTTTGCTTGTAACTCTATGAAGACTGATATAAGGAATATAAAATACATCGTTTTCCGAACCGCCTTGATCTCAGAAATTCTAATATGTAGCCAAAAATATGGGTGTCACTATTCGGGAAAAAAAAAAGTTTGTGTAATTTTTACTATGTAGATGGCACCCTAAACAAAATTTAGAAACTGAATTAAAAACTAGATGTTATTAACCGATCGTTAGGCACATCAGCTGCTGGTCTCTACGATAATTTACGACGAAATTAGTCGGGGAAGGAAATTATTTTATGACTGTACATATTCATATGTGTTTGTGAGTATACGATTCATGTATTTATATACTTTTTTCCTGAAAGAGAAAGGTGAAAATTCGGAGCAGAATACATTCATTTAAATTATTTTAATTCATAAATTAACAATAGAAACGTGAAAAATGTATGACTATATGATAAAACTATAATAAAAGGAATGAATAATGGATCTGATAATATTTCATTACAACAGTTCTTTAGCTACAATAATCTGTAAAAAGTATTTTCACTTCGAAAAGTCAGAATGTATTAATTTTTGATCCGTTAACCAAAGTTGTCGAACTTTATATATCGCTAGTTTCCTCGCGGGCCGCAAGAAACCACGGGGTTGGCCGCCCCTGGTCTAAATCCCTCTTTCATTAACTCTCTTGCGAGTTTCTATTTTACCAACCCTTCCTTCTAAATAGGAAGAACCCAAAAATTTTTTGCTGGAATTATACCAATTGCCCTAGCTGAAAGTTTGTTGTTATCAAGAAAAAGGATTTTATTAAAGGGAAACTCTTTTCACAGTTTTTTATTGTATTTTATTTATTTTTAAAATAAAAGGGAACATATTTAAAAAATATTTTTTATGTGTTTTTAAAAACTAAAAAAATATATAATTTGCCAACATTTAAAAAAAGAATATTTTATTACTGAATATTGTAAATTTTGATAATTAAGCTCAATAACCCCTTTCTTCACATATAAATAACATTAATCTGTATATATATATAAATTACGTGTCACGATGTTTGTCCGGGGTAAACTCCTAAACTAAGGAACCGATTTTAATGAAATTTTGCACACTGTGTGCAGTTTGGTCCAACTTGAGAGATAGGATAGTTTTTATCTCAATTTATTGTCACAATATTGTTTTATTGCAATTATTTGTTAATTATAGACCTTTATTAAAGTTGCTCCAAAATATCTGTGAGTTCCATTAATTTAATTGTTGCCAAAAAAAAAAAAAAAATAAAATAAATACGAGTTCATTTTCTTTCGACATAAAAATAAATACATTTAATCAAACGTGAACGTTAAAAAATTATAAAAAGTTAAATTATGCATCTCACGAAAATTGACGTCATAATCAATTTAAAGATTTTATACACATTGATAAAGTGCTAATGTAGTTCTATCATAGATATAGTAATATATATAGATCTCTCATCCCCATGTTATCGTACAAAGATTTTTGATGCCGAAAAAAAAAAAAAATAAATAAAAGCTTTAGAAACAGCCCTTAAGTGGTATAGAAAAAAAAAGAAAAGAAAGAAAGAAATATGAATTTGAAACTGTATCTGGAGTCTTCCATTCCCCTTTAGCAAATAAATTATTCATAAATTTTATTTGCTAAAATATTAGTATGTATTCCCGTGTGTATTCACTCGGGAAAGACGGCCATATTTTGGTAAAAACGTCGTCTTTTCCCAAATGAAAAGGAATAACTTTTTTCTCCCCAATGATCACTCTATTCTATATATGCTATACTATATCTATGAGTTCTATACGCAAGCGAAGTGTGACTCACTGACCGTCTGTGCAGCCAAGAAAAAGATTTCCTATGTTAATTGCCCACTGGATTTTTTGTAAGAGATTATTAAAAATCGAGGAAATTTATTTCCCGATTTTAATCCTTATATTTGGGTATAGATATGTATTAGTTATCGCGGGTGTTAGATTGAATTATTTTGCTGTCAAATTGACAAAATTTTAATTTTAAATTTCAAAACTCTGTCGCCCTTGGCTTTTATTATTATTATTATTATTATTTGGCGATCAAAAGCGTAACACGAAAATATACATGCCAGATGTATGCATTGTACGAAATGTAATATGTATTATTCATTGTACGTATGTATGACATGTAATATGTATTGTACGAAATATTGTTTCATATTATTCATTACTATTTTAATATAAGTTGTTAAAATAACCATGATTGTTGAAAGGAATTAAATATTTTCGCCAGATAATTTGGCGATATTCTTTTTTTTTCGCCAAGGATGACAGAAATGAAATCTATTCCGCTGCAAAATATTAGTATCTTACATCAGATAATTTATTTAGACATTTGAAAACAAATTTGACTTCAAACTATGATAGAATATTTATCATTTTCCTTTTAATTAGTATATTATTAGTATATTAAAATTTAAAAGCATGGTATATAAAAAGTTTTTTTTTTTTTAATCTTATAATTATTCTTATCTTAATCCTCAATGTTTCCCATCTTTATTAACTTGAATTTACTATTAAAATTTTAACATACTCAAAAACTTCTCATCACTTCGTTAAAATACACTAAACTTTTCCAAAATCTTTTTCTATTTAAAATGATACATGTATTTACTTTAAATGTCCAATATTTCATAAGATTTCCAATTTTAAAGTTTTAAAATATTTATCAAATTTACTTATTTTTCTGGTTTAGCCTTATTGTTTTCCTTTTTATAACTACAGCTGTTGCCCTCTTTAAAATATTTAAAATGATGAGGTCATTTTATAGTAAAATTATCCATTATAGCATATATTATATTTCACTCCTCCATAAAAATTGATTTTAAAATCGTCTGTTTCTTTTATACTTTTATTTTAATAGAATTTTAATAGAAATTAATTTATATATTAGTCATTTTAGCAATTTTATCCAAAGTAGCATTAGAAATAATATATATCACTTCTCCATTAAAATTTATAAGACCCTACAATAAAATTAATTTGTGCTTAATATCAACACTACGAAAATTTTTATCAATCGCTTCCAAATTTTGACCTAAGTTTCAAATCTCAACCCTGTGGGTTTTTACATCGGCTACAACGTTTTCGTCTTTGTTCGTAAATAATAATTTGACTGTACTAAATAGTTTACAGCCGTATAATTCAACTTATAACTTAGTCACAGCAACGCGTGGCCGGGTCTGCTAGTTAATTAATATAAATATTCTTACATGTTATACGTATGCCAGTGAATAATCACCAAAGATCGCCAAAAAAACATTAATATAAATGATACAGTAAATTTATAATTAATTATTGCTTATAATACTTTATTTTTTATAATATTTATGTTAATGATTTATAATTAAGATTAATTGTACTTACGGATAGTACGTAAGTACCGTAATTTAGTGCACTTTTGAGATTCATGCACATCGAGGTAGGGGTATCAAGTTTTTTTTTTTTTTTTTTTTTTTTTTTTTTTTCCGTCTGTTGCTTTTTGTTTTTATGTGCGCGAAGCGTACATACATGCTTAATAATGAATTGCTGCAGGACCGAGTTTTGTGCGTTTTAAGATTCATGCACAGAGAGAGCGGCACCCAGTGATTTTTTTTTTCTTTTTTTTTCATGAGCGTGAAGTGTACATACATGCATGATAGTGATTGTTGTGGAACCCAGTTTTATGCGTTTTGAGATTTATGGACAGCAAAGTAGTGGCATTCACTGATTTATTATTATTTATTTATTTATTTATAAGTAAATATTTCTTTTTTCTTCATGTCAAAAGAAACTATTAAAAAAGATCGTGTATTTTTACTTTCCGGACATACGTACGTAAGGAAAGAATTGTAATTATGTCAAAAATCCGAATTCGAGATTTTGATGTTTCTATACGTTTTGAGGTGCCCTGAGTCCGTATTCACTATTTTTACGATGATGTATGTATGCGTGTGTGAGGGAGTGAACACGCTAGCGTCTAGCTGAAAGTTGGTACGCATGTTTTAAGTCACCGTAGCACGAACCCTATTGATTTTGGTGAATCTAACACTTACAGTTTTTACTTTCTTCTATATTCAATAGAAGAAAGTATTGGATTCGTAAAAATTTTCGACCTCGGGTTTTTGATGGATTTACACGTTTTGAGAGCTGTAGAACACGATTTGACCATTTTTAGAAAATGTGTGTGTGTGTGTGTGTGTGTGTGTGTACTTTATCTACAAAACCATTAATTACTCAATGTTCGGAAAGTCGAGTGGAGTCACTCCAGATTTTATTTATTTATTTATTTATTTATATATTTTTTTTTTTTTTACGTGCACGAAGCGTACTCACTCACATGCGCGATAGAGACTGCTGCGGAGCCTAGCTTTGTGCGTTTTGAGATTCATGCACAGCCAAGTACCATTAAATTTATTGGCATGCGTAAGTACCGTTGTACTGGTATTGTACAGTACCGTCAGTATATGTAATAATATACCAGTAAACAAAAAATATATAAAAATAACTTATTAAAAATAAATTTACTGTATTATTTATAATATAAAATTTGGAGATCTTCAGCAATTATTCATTGGCTTTCGGATAATACGTACTCATAAATATAAACTTGGAGGAAAAAAAAAAAAAAAAAAGATGTTCTCCCATTACACCTTTCGATTTCTATTTCATTACTTTAAGAGAAAGGATCCAAATTCATAACGTAGCAGGAGGCGTTTGCATGTCCGAGGGCAGTTTGTACTTTTAATGGGATAGCGATGGCAGTGCGTAGTCGCCCATGCAGTTTATAGTATTCTATTGCAAAGGTCTTACTTTTGATCATTCATATAGCTTTTCGGTGGGATATTATGAAAAGAATGACCTTTTACTATTTCTCACTCATAAATGGTAGAGAAAGTGCTGTTTCGGTGTTAAATTTTCGAAATTGAATTTTTCCTGTAATTACATATTTTGAGGCCTCTTAAATTCAAAAATTAGGTTTTTAGAGCTTTGTGTGTGTGAGTCATCTACATAACACAAAAAAATTTTTAGAAGAAAGTCCAAACTTGGTATTCTAAATTTGTATTATATGGGATGTTACTTGAAACATTTTATAAAAAACATTCTCAATAAAATGTTCAAGAACCATTTGTCCGTGGACAAATTGTTTCCTTTAAATTTAATTGTTCCTTGTACAGGACCATTCAAAAGTATTTACATTCATGGATGAAATGTCTCGTCAAAGCAATCTAAGATTTTTAGACTGCACTAAATAAAATTATCATATGTTTAATATTCAGGAAAACATGTTTCACATAGAAATTGTATGAAAAGTATTCATTGCTTTACAGGGCTTGTAAAAGAATTCTAATACATTTGAGCAAAGATTGGAAATGGCTCGAAGTTTAATTATGATGTTTTTTGGCAATGCAAAATCCAAGTACAATATCTAGCGCCGTTACACAGTATCGGATCCTGTCGGAATGATTTCAAACAAAGCACAAATTAAAAGATAAAGTACATTTTTATAGACGAACGCACACATTTAATGAAAGATCACTGACATAACTATATACAAAATTTTACATAAACGTATAGCATCCCTTTGTCTATCGATCTTATCCGAAATTAAAAAATAAATAAAATAGAAAAATATTCTGAAGCTTTTCGTAATGTATAAAATTATTCTTGTAGTATTTAACATTTAAAAACTCAATTTTGTTAAAACTCAATTTGTGTTTTCTCTCCGGAATTTGGAACATTTAGAAATAATTTTTACTCTAAAACATTAAAAGCGGTGCTTACTTTGCAGTGCAAACATGTAACAAAATCTTTTATTCTCTCCTATTCTTCATCCTCTGCTGCACCACCAACAAGTGCAGTGATAGAGAAATTTATATTCTCGGGATCACGCTCCATGAATTGTTTACATACAGCAACGGCGTCCTGGAAATGAACAATATATATTTACATACATATGTAGCATTTAGTTAATTTAAAGCAGGGTAAAATTCTTGTTACAGTTTATCATAATTTAGTATCTATAGAAAGGATACTCTCAATACTATAAAAAAAAAAAAAAGAAAAGAAAAGAAATATCGTGGGCAATAAAGGAAAAACCCTGCGGTTCACATAGTTTATAACACTTTCCAACAATATTTACCCATTACAACGTTTACCTTTCAAATGTAATTAACTCCGTAATGACACCTTAAACTATATATATATATTTTTTTTTTTTTTCCATTACGAAGAAAAAAAATTTTTCAAAAATTATCTGAATCATTTTACTATTAAAGAAATACCGTACATAAAATTGTCTTTGCCTAATTCTGTATATTTGCCAAAACCAGCAAGCCTATAAAAATATATTGTATAAGTATTCTGGAAATAATCTCACAAAAGCATCTTTATAGATTTATTTCTGAAGAAAAAAAAAAAACATTAAGAAATATTGCTGTTGTGTAGCCATGTTAAAACTTGCGTCCCCACCATATAGAGTACTAAAAATTATCAAATATTTATCTGTATATATATATCAATACAAAAAACCCTTAACGGGTTAAAAGTTTGTGACGCAGCACTGTACTTTATGGCTATAAGAATTAGAAATACGGGTCTTAAAAATAATGATATCAAATTTTCAGTGACGCTTTGATATTAATTAAATTATACATAGATTTTCTTATTTGAATTTGCTTTTTCCTTTTATTTATATTTACAGTGTAAACGTTATTTTCAACATAAAATAATATATAGCATTTACTCATTGATACCTTTCCATTCACATCTCTTATACTATGAAAGCATGTGTTTTAAAAGAAATTATATGAAATTCCAGTAACGCAGTGGTGTTACATTAAGTGATTTGTTTTTAAATTTCTCTGCAATTATTTTGTTTTGCATATTAAAGTATATGTGCACATTGAAATATTGCTTTTAATTTTCAAATACGCTGTCAAGTATATCACTTTCATTAAGCTTATATTATGTACTGAAATATATTTATTTCAATGAATTATTCTATCTTTTGCGTCACGCCATCCAAAACTGTAAGTAAAATATATGGAAATGTTTACTTTGTGTCATTTCATCCAAATAAATTGAAAATGCATGCAAATAGATATCGTGATGCAAAGAAAAAAACTGTGAAATTTTTTTCAGTTTTGGATGGCGTGACGCAAAAGATAGAATAATTCATTGAAATAAATATATTTCAGTACATAATATAAGCTTAATGAAAGTGATATATTTGACAGCGTATTTGAAAATTAAAAGCAATATTTCAATGTGCACATATACTTTAATATGCAAAACAAAATAATTGCAGAGAAATTTAAAAACAAATCACTTAATGTAACACCACTGCGTTACTGGAATTTCATATAATTTCTTTTAAAACACATGCTTTCATAGTATAAGAGATGTGAATGGAAAGGTATCAATGAGTAAATGCTATATATTATTTTATGTTGAAAATAACGTTTACACTGTAAATATAAATAAAAGGAAAAAGCAAATTCAAATAAGAAAATCTATGTATAATTTAATTAATATCAAAGCGTCACTGAAAATTTGATATCATTATTTTTAAGACCCGTATTTCTAATTCTTATAGCCATAAAGTACAGTGCTGCGTCACAAACTTTTAACCCGTTAAGGGTTTTTTGTATTGATATCATTACTTTTTAGGGGTTAATGATCAAAACGTAAAATTAAAGGAGCATGGTAATGAGTTATAACACTGTATTAAAAGTGTTGTTTTATAGGTCATACTCGAACAAAATAACAAACTAAATAAAATTTTAAAATTTTATAAAAAGTGATAAAAAAGATGGACACATGCAACATTACAAAGGCATAATATAGTACATTTTAAAAATGACAAAAATTTCTTATTTATATTTATTTCTTATTAAAATTTTTTAGGTATAGATTTGATTTAAAAGAGAAAAATAAATAATAATAGAAAAATCTTTAAAAGGTGAAAATTTTATACTGGTAAATATTTAAGTAGTATAGTTTGTTATGAATTTAATTTAAAAAAATCTTAATCTATTCAAAATTTTATTATAGCTTAACATTTTGTAATTTATATATTATATATACTAGAAACTTAATGAGCAAATTAATTATTTTCAAATTCTGTTTTAAGAATTTTTTCAATCCGTAGTTTAAGTGATTTATCACCTAATTTTGAAAAAATTACAAATATTTGCATATGATTATCATATTATTTGTCATTTTTATGAAAATAAAGGAAAAATTTTTTGTTGTTGCAATCACCTTTTAAAATAGAACCAATTTTGAAAGTTAACAACGTATCAGCATGAAAACAATGTAAATACAAAGAATATTTTTGATAAACAAATGTCATATAAAATACAAGTACCTAAATAAATAACTCATTTAATATATATATTAAAAAAAGAAAAATATTTTTTATTTTTATTTTTTGTGTTTATTTTTGACGCTTTCCGATAGATGGAGCCAAAACGATTATTTGATATTCAGTATTTCAGATGGAAGAGAAGAAATTCGTCCGCGAAACTGCCGCATCACGGTATTTTCGGAGTAAAAAATAGTTCGATTTTTAAACTGAGTTATAAAAAAAACAAGAGATTTCCTAGGGAAAAGGGAGATGTCAGGCACATCAGATAAAAGCGATTAATATCATATATAAATTAAACTAAATTCGCTCGAGCCATATTCGAGAAAAAATTCTTACACATTAGTCCGTCCATTTATAACTTAAATGAGCCAATTCATATCTCGAAATATATTGCACGCAGAAATGTAGAGATTTCAGGGTAGGATCAGACAGAAGGTGAAAGTCTATTTTGAAAATATCAGAACATAACCTCCTATATTTCCTGAGATATTAAGTGTCGGCTTTCAGCGGTTTGTTTGATCTTAAAATTCCTGTATATATAAGTGTCGCAGTTTTCGTTCGTTTTTCCGTTTCCGCTGAGTGTCGTGGCGTTCGTTTTTTCGTTCGTTTTTCCGTTTCCGCTGAGTGTCGTGGCGTTCGTTTGTTTTTGCGCTTGCGTCACTAGAAAAACTGCCGTTTTTCATGATAAATTACGTGTCACGATGTTTGTCCGGGGTAAACTCCTAAACTAAGGAACCGATTTTAATGAAATTTTGCACACTGTGTGCAGTTTGGTCCAACTTGAGAGATAGGATAGTTTTTATCTCAATTTATTGTCACAATATTGTTTTATTGCAATTATTTGTTAATTATAGACCTTTATTAAAGTTGCTCCAAAATATCTGAGTTCCATTAATTTAATTGTTGCCAAAAAAAAAAAAAAAAAAAAAATACGAGTTCATTTTCTTTCGACATAAAAATAAATACATTTAATCAAACGTGAACGTTAAAAAATTATAAAAAGTTAAATTATGCATCTCACGAAAATTGACGTCATAATCAATTTAAAGATTTTATACACATTGATAAAGTGCTAATGTTGTTCTATCATAGATATCTGTATATATATAAAAATTACGTGTCACGATGTTTGTCCGCGATAAACTCCTAAACTAATAAACCGATTTTAAGGAAATTTTGCACACTGTGTGCAGTTTGGTCCAACTTGAGAGATAGGATAGTTTTCATCTCAATTTATTGTCACAATATTGTTTTATTGCAATTATTTGTTAATTATAGACCTTTGTTAAAGTTGCTCCAAAATATCTGTGAGTTCCATAAGTTTAATTGTTGCCAAAAAGAAAAAATACGAGTTCATTTTCTTTCGACATAAAAGTAAATACATTTAATCAAACGTGAACGTTAAAAAATTATAAAAAGTTAAATTATACATCTCACGAAAATTGACGTCATAATCAATTTAAAGATTTTATTCGCATTCATAAAGTATGTAGTTATACACAAGCGAAGTGTGACGTCACTGACAGTCTGTGAAATAAAGAAAAAGATTTCTTATGTTAATCGCCCATTGTATTTTTTGTAAAAAATTATTAAAAAACGAGGAAAATTATTTCCGGATTTTAATCCCCATATTTTTGCATAGATATGTATTATTTATCATGTGCATACGTTAGATTGAGTTATTTTGCTGTCAAATTGACAAAATTTTAATTTTAAATTTCAAAGCTCTGTCGTTCTTGGAGTTTTTCCGTATTTGGCGATCAAAAACGTAACACGAAAATATACAAGCTAGATGTATATTTTCGTAATATGTATTGTGTAAAATATTGTTTCATATTATTCATTACTCTCTTAATATAAGTTGTTAAAAATAACCATGATTTTTGAAAGGAATTAAATGTTTGCGCCAGATAATTTGGCGATATTATTTTTTTTTCCGCCAAGGATGATAGATATGAAATTTATTCTGCTGCAACATGTTACTATCTTATATCAGATACATTATGTATATGATACAATTTATTTCACGTGACACGTGTGTTAAAAATTTATTTACGACATAACCTTGCTTTTTCAATTTTTGTTGCATTATTCTAATCTGTATCACTTCGTTTTCTTTAAGAAATTTGTGATCTATACATAACGTTCTAAATAAAAAGTAACCATTTCAATATTTTAAAACCTTTTTAAAAGTTCGTTTTATTTAACATTAAATTTTAAAACTTAATTTAAAACTTATTTAAAAGTCTGGAAGAGTTTAAGTCTGTTTATTTGTTTTGTAACGCTAATCTATATGATCGATGTTCGAAACTTTAATTATTTCTCTTATTTTTCTTTACTTTTTCTTTAATAACTTACCAATTTAACGTTCCTGATTAAATTTGTGATTTATATATGTATTTTGCATTAAATTTTGACTCATATTTATTGCTGAAAATGCGATCTTAAAATCTTGCAATTTTCTTATCTTAATCCTCAATGCTTTCCTTCTTGATTAACTTGAATTTACTATTAAAATTTTAACATACTCAGAATATTCTCACCACTTCGTTAAAATATATTAATCTTTTCAGTAATATATTAATCAGTATATCCGCACAACGATATTTGGCGATTTTTTGTTGGCGATTATGGCTAAATCATAAATCTATAAATGATAATCTAAATCATAAATGAAAAACATAAAATAATAAATCCAAAATAAACAACATATAGGCTGCCATATTATATCACAAACAGTCCAGAGCGACATCGTTATCGTTCAAAACGGCGCCAAAGAAAAATCGCCAAATTCAGCTGTGGAGATATACTGATACTGAAGTTATAATTATCCGAATATAATTACTGAAGTTATATTATAAGTTATAGTTGTGGGTAACAACTATAGTATTTCCCCACAACTGGATTTGGCGATTATGGCTAAATCATAAATCTAAAAATCATAAATGATAAAATCATAAGCTAAATCATAAATCTAAAATAAAAGCATGCAGGTTACCGTATTAGCCCTTTAAGGGCCCTCTTCACTCACCGCCGCCGGAAGCCGAAGCTAATGTTATTCAATGAGAAATTTTTCCTTACAAATAACTTATTAACTAATACATATTTTAAAATTTTGTTTTCACATTCTGAAAATTCTCAGCTGTTAAATTTACGGACCTTTTTTTGAAAGTTATTTTTTTTAATTTTTTATATTTTATTTTGAAGCTGTAAATACGAATTTTCAATATGTGAATTTTTTTCATTTTGCAATTTCAAAATAAAATATTAAAGAAATACATTTTTTAAAAAGGTCCGTCAATTTAAGAGTTGGGAATTTTCTGAATGTGAAAACAGAATTTAAAAATATGTATTAGTTAATAAGTTATTTGTAAAGAAAATTTCCCCATAGAATAACATTGGCTCGAGCTTCCGGCGACGGTAAGTGAAGAGGGCCGTTAAACACACATTCACACAGTAAAATAATGATCAAGTGAATGACTATACGAATTTTACTATTTATTTCGATTTATTGAACAGCTGAGAAAATTTATATTAAAGATTACATGGCAACACAGTCAGTATCATACTTTGAAAAATGCGTGTTGAAAATCACAAAAGTATGCCTCTTGCTGTTCAAATGGTTATGTGAGCAAAGCGATCACATAATTTTTTATTTTTTCCTTACTAGTATCATAGATGCATAAGCATCCGTTAGTTTCAACGGAGACTTCATACCGAAAAAAGTTTTTATAAATGTTTTCAATTTATTTAATTTTATGTATTCGTCGAAAAAATATGCGACAGATTCCTTTTTTAAAATACCGGTGGATAAATCTGATTTTAAAAATTAGCAATATTGGCAACTATGTAGTAGGCAGGATATTCACGTAAAACGAAACAAAAATCAAATATCCTGGTGCGCCTCTGTATATCTAGAAATCGTGAAACGCTAGAAGAAATGCGATTGTTCCACTGAATTGAACATCCCAAAATGACAGTTTACCATCCAGTCAACGAACCAAATGGGGGAAAACAATAATAAGTAGTGTAATAATTTATTTTAAGGTTAAAATTGTTCATACAATACTACTGGAATTTATTATTATTATTGAATCTGAATGGGTGGTCCACTTATGCATATTTATAATTTTCTCATTATCAAAATTTAGAAAAACACTTAATGAAAAGAAAGTAAAGACAAACGAATAATCTTTTTAAGATGCATAGCATTTTTTGAAGTATAATACTTTTACAGCGTCTTAATTCTTATTCGAAAAATGTAACCTTTTATTTTTCAGCTTTTATTACAAAAAAGAAATTGTTTTCATTGTCGGACATTAGCGGAATTAAACGAAACTCCGTCCATGTCAAGGATTTTAACCTTTTCTATTGTTAGAGGATAATTCTGACTGACAACCGTACATCGGAGTATAATTATTTTTAGATGCAGTAACAAAAGTTGGATTCGGGGGAGTTTTTTGTATTATTAACGTACAAAATAAGTTTAACGAAATTTTGAAGGTGAAATTATGCATTTGCACTGCGTTGAAATAAGTTACGTGAATCTGTCACAGTAAAAATATTTATTTGCTTTATGACTGACAGGTATTTGGAGCCCTGTGAACTCAGGATGATAAATCTTTTAACCCTTTATTGTTGGAACTTATCTTTGAAACAATGCGGTTATTTCTGAGGGAAAATAATAAAAAAAAAATTTCAAGAGAGTACAACGAATGTGAATTCATTCAAGAAATAAGTAAATTGTGATAGGTATGAGCGTGATATCTGATCTGTCATTCATACTAAAGTATCGATATTTCCTACTTTCAGTAAGAAACGATTTACATTCAATTTATAGCCTTAGTAGCCAAAAAAATACAAAATAAAGGATTCTAATGCAACGAAATTCCTAATAGCAAAACATACGGAGCTGTGGCGTTCGTTCGTTCTTAAGGGGACTTATCGCATTGAAGAAGAAGATTGTGGAATCCCATGTTAACCTATGGGAGAAAATATAATACTTATATTTCACTCAATTTTCAAAATTTCAACGAAATTTTTTTGTTTATCTTCTAGATACACAAATTATCTTTACTTCCCTAGTTTTCAAATCTTTATATCTTTTTTCAAAGGGAAATTAAAAGCAAGTAAAGATCAAATTTTATATTTTTCGCAGATTTTTGAAACTTTAACACAGAATTTAAAATATTTAAAAATTTTTTTAAGATTAGGGATGAAAAGATAATTTGTGTATCTAGAAGATAAACAAAAAATTTCGTTGAAATTTTGAAAATTGAGTGAAATATAAGTATTATATTTTCTCCCATAGGTTAACATGGGATTCCACAATCTTCTTCAATGCGAACCTTTCAGTCCCAGTAATGCCAATCAAACTCCCATCGATTGACCAATTCCAAATTAACACTAATATAATCCACACACATTTTTTCCACCGAAATATGTATTTTTAGACGGTTGCGCTGTTCCTGTTGATATATGAAGTAACGTTTGTTTATATTCCGATAAAGAAGCCGGAATCAATTCCATTTTGTGAAGAAATTTAAGTGAACTAACGGTTTCAAACTTTATTTTGTAATGTTTATAAATTGTATTTTAACCTTTTTCTTTCTTTCTAAATTTTCCTATTTTTATTTATTGAGAATGGCAGGAATAACAGTTAAATTTTTTTTCTTTGTTGTGTTCACAATCGATATTCATTCTTATGACTCATGTTACCAAATTATTCATTCATACCGAATCATTACCAATATATTTTTTCATAAATTTACTTTGAGATATATTTATCAGTAAATATAGGACTTGTTGCGTTTTAGGATTTAAGGCCGATTAAATGGAAAACTGGTGTACAAACGATAAGTAGACAATAAGACTTCTTCACACACCATAAGTTTTAAGCCAGCACAACCGGTTTCGAAAGGACGTAGCCTTCCTTCATCAGGTGCAAAAAACACGTGCTACTGCCTTGGAGGCAAAAGCAGCACGTGTTTTTTGCACCTGATGAAGGAAGGCTACGTCCTTTCGAAACCGGTTGTGCTGGCTTAAAACTTATGGTGTGTGAAGAAGTCTTATTGTCTACTTAAGGCCGATTGTCTACTCCTGAATGGGATGCCTTTCATTACGGAAGGGGAGGGGGGGATTTCTGATGTATCCTAACAAGCATTCACGTGAAGAACTTATTGTTTTATATAAAAGGAATAAAATCTGGGACTGAAAAGGGTTAGACAAAGCTTGTTTCTATTTATAAATTCTTGTTTTAAAAAAACAGAACATAGATATTAAATTTCATTTGTCAACCAGTGAGAAATTTTTTGTGTTCGGGGCCTTTTTTCAGTCAATCGGCGTTACTACAATTTCTAAACCTCCAGTAGAAAAGTGGACAAAGCAAGTAGCTTTGATCATTTCAATAAAAAAAACCAGATTGTAGAATTTTTGAGGGAGGTAAATGATATGGCGCATTGTCATCGCCGTAAAGAAAATAATTTCTACAGATAACCCGCTATTCGAAAGGGACGAATTGTGCACTGTTAAAAATTTCTGTAAATTTAATGTAAATATTTATCCAGAGTCTCTGCAAATTTACAGTAATTCTTAGTTAAAAGGGAATAATCGAGATTCTCAATCTTCATTCTGTATTTTTACCGAATTTTATTATTTAATTTTTTAATTTAAATTAAAAATGAATTTCTATTTTAGAAAAAGCATTCCAAGTCCGAAATATATTCTCACCAATAATTAAATTAATATTAGTTATTAAAAATAATGTATAAAATAAGTTTAACATCTCCGTTTATTTTTCTCTGTAATTTTACGTAAGACTTAAGATAATACATTACACAGAGTTTTCTGTTGAAATTTTTAACAGTGTAGGCGTAGGGTTAATTTAAGACTGGTGTAAACCAATAACGAAGGATTTTTGAAGGTTAGAAATTAATCTGATAAGGTTGTCATTTCTAACATAGTTTCCACGAACTATTCAGTTTTCGCCTTAGGAAAAAAAAAAAAAAAAAAAAAAAAAAAAAACCTTAGTGGAAATAAATTATTTTGACTATTTAAAGAAAAATGACACAAGTTCTTTCTGTATAAAAACCGATGAGATAGGTATTTAAACACATACGCGCACCATTTTTCTTTTTGGTCAGTGGTAATTGGTTGCAACTGATTTTAATAGGATGATTTCTCATTTTATTTTCGTATTATTTCATGTATTTTTCATGTAAATATGCACAATTTTATATTTGTTCTTCGCACTGGAAAAAATACACACACACAAAAAAAAAAAAAAAAAAAAAAGAGAGAAAATGTACTACTCGAAAATGCACTATTTTCGAATTTTTATTATAATATTTTTATAACTCATATTGAGTTCCGGGTGTTTTACACTGTTATCATCATACTAAAATTTTGCAAGACAGGAGTGGAAAATATTAATTAGACAGAGTACCCCAAAATATTATCTATGTTGGATCAAGAACAATTGCTTATGTCGCCATTAAATTATGAAATTTCTACACACTAGAAATATCGGATTGTAATTTTCAAAAAGTTAATAAAACTGTTCAATATAAATGTAAAAATATTAACGTATAAGAATACAGTGTGTAAAAAATACTGGATTTTTTTTTTTTTTTTTTTTTTTTTAATTTAAAAAAATGCACAAATGTGCAAAATATAAATGTCATTCAACACACTATTAAAAAAAAGCCCAATAGCATATTTCTTATTAAAAATAACCACACCAGTAGCGAGTAAGTTGTAAATGGACGGGAAATGCCGTGTTAGAAGCCAGATCGCACTCGTTTGCTCAGATATAGAGTTTTTCATGATTTTTTCCGCAACTCATGTAAACATGGTCAAGGACCCCTAATAAAAAATTTTATTATAAACACAAGGTCAGTAAATTCTATATATTAGAAAATTCTGATGAAATATAATGTAGATTTGAAATACGGACTATTTCGAAATCAAACTGCCGAAAATTATTTCCCTGAATTAAAAAAAAAAAAAAAAAAAAAAAAAAAATGCAATACACAAACAAAATAACAACAGAAGAAAAAAAAAAATAAAAAATTCGTCTATGAAATATTTAAGAATTTTTTTACGGTTTAAAAATCAAAATATGGGCAACATAATTTTATCACTGACACTTATGGTGCTGCCATCTGTTATCAGTTTATTAAAAGCAACTGATTTTTTTTTTTTTTTTTCTTTAAATGAAATTTTGACAACACGAATGACAATAAAAGCTTTAAAATGTGGTTTCAATTTAAATTAGGTATTTAAACTTAAAAGAGGCATTTAATAAATTTAAAGTTTTCTTAAAATTCTTAAAATATTATAATTTAAATCTTTTCCAATCTTTAAAAACCATTTTTATTTTTAGGTAAATATGAAACATTAACCAAAAAAAAAAAAAAAAAAAAAAAAAAAAAAAAAAAAATCTTACCTTCATTAATGTTTCCATACTAGTAGATCCATGATTAATGGGGAAGCTTTTATGAGCATCTGAAATATTTAAAAATAAAATTTCAGAGATAAACCATTGCATTTTATAGGCTTTTATTTTTTGGCAAAATAATATTTAGCAAAAAAAAAAAAAAGTAACATGCCAACTATTCCAATATAACTGAGACTAAGATTTAACACATATTAAAAAACATGTATTAAGGAAAGAAATTTTGCATTTCATTACATTTTGAAAGAATAAACACTAGTGCAAGGCCCGCTTTACAATTTTTGCTGCTCTAGGCAATATATTTTTGGAGGCCCCCTCTAAAAGATATTACGCCAGGGCATCTTACATATTTCATGTGACCCCATGCAAAGTTTCAGCCTCAGATCTTCCCCCCCCCTCCCCGCTACAAAAAAAGGGCCACACTCACACTAGAAAAATTCTTTTTGATTATAAGTTATTATATTAAGACTCAGCTTATTCTAATAATATAAGTTAATATAAATTTAAACAACTTTCGCATTTTCTTGTAAAAATTTACTTGGACCGGGTATATTTATGAATAAAAAAATAAACAGGTTGAAAAAAACTTAACTTTTCTACTTGACCATGCTAAACGTTCGATTAGGAAAATGCCTTAAAATTTCTGTCTATAAGAATCTCCGTTGTGCATGGCATCACATGTATTGATTCACCAAAAGCTGTTGGCCGAAATTTTGAATGAAAACATATTGCAATAGAATGAAAATTTTTGCATAACCAGAAAAAAAAGGTAATGGGAAACGCATTATTTCCACTATCCTCCTCAACACCACATTACCATTGCTCACGCTATTAAAGTGCGACAATTCGTCACAAACTGAAGAGAGAATCAACGAAGTTGCTACATTTTTTTTTCACTGAAAAAGAAGTTCCACTGTGAGTAATACTAAAATATTACTTTTTTTTTTTTTTTTTTAATTAGTTCTTATTTTTATTATAAATTTTAACTGTCTCGTAATAAATGATAATTTTCAGTTGTACTTTAAATCAGATGGCAACAAGAATTAATTTCAATCTTTAAACAAGAACGAAAAATCATGTTGTTCCGACAGACGATTAACACTTTCCATCTGTACTTGCTTGTTGCATCGTTTAACCTTCAAATTGCTTTGCCTATACACAGGGCCCGACTTAGACTACCTGGAACCCCGGGGTAAGCCTATTCTGGGAGGCCCCCTTGCAGTGGTATAAAAGATCTTTAGGTTGCAGAATTTCTGCATACGCCTGTAGGGAGCCCCCCTTCCAGAAGTGGGGGCACAGGGCATTTGCCCCGTATGCCTATATATTGCACAATGGACAAAAATACAAAGAGATAAACTAACTGAATTCATAATCACTCTTAAACATTGTTGGAAAGTGTTAAAAATGCTTAACATAAACAGAAATGGAAATGCAGTTCCAGCAATTTTCAATTGTAACTCTTTATGTATCTGAATATTTTAGTGTGACCCTGGTAATCTTAACGCTTAACGTACTATATTCTACACTTTTTTTTTTTTTTTGTATGTGTAAAGTAAATGTAAATTGTAATATCATTTGCGCAGTACAAAGATTTCAAATATGATTTTATAAAAATGCATCTCATAGAAAGCAATGCATTGCCCTTATTTTGGGGGGTGTCTCTGTACTCAAGCCAGTTGTGCTATTTCTACCATTTTAAATAGACAACATTAGCTACGGCTTTGCAGACAAGTCGGAATCAAACTTTTTTAAAAACTTTGTTGGACGTGTTAAAAATACTTCCCCTTCATATTTGCGTAACTTTTTCCTTATTGTAAATGTGAAATAAAATTTTCGCAAATTCATTTTTTGGTGGATGGATTTATCACAGGAAGTTTTGAGTAGGCTATTATTAATTCCAAACTAATCATTTCAAACACAATTACGAAGACTTTTCATTCATAAATGCACGAGGTAATTAGATACTCTTATTTAGATATATATGATGATACGAATCAAAGTAGCGTTTACTTTATCCGTATGAAAGTAAAGCCTGTCTAAATCAACGCTTTTAACAGATTTTCTAGATACAATAGTCGAGAAAAGGGAGTCTTTCTATAATTTATATTTACTCTTACTTATTTTTTAATTTATATATTTTGCGTATTTTAAATACATGCTTAAGACTTTCTGATTGATATAAGAAGTTGCAATTTGAAATTGGATCAGTTTAAAAATAAGGCCGTCATGCGAAACTATGTCTAAGGCTATAGTAATGCCAAGAAAAAAAAACTTCCGACTTTTTCACATTTAGTAAAACTATCGTGAATGAATTTTGCTACTCTAAAGATCTGTTATGATGGAATGCTTAGGTCTAAAACCAAATTGTTTAGTTTGCAATTGCAATTCACTTCATCCCCCCCCCCACATTCTACTTTTTCATATAATTTAAAAAAGATCTAGTCTTCATTCATTATCACTATACAATTCAAAGCGTATATTTATTTAAAAGTCAATACTTTAATAACTTACGGTGCTTTTACACAAAGTTAAAATCTTTAAAAGAAGATTACTCTTAATTTACAACTTAATACATATGCCTCAAAAGAGAGAAAATCTAAACTTGGTTTATGATTTTCGCCTCCCCCCCCCCCCCCCAAGCTTTTGCGCAGTGTTCTATTTATTTTTGGCGGTCCTGCTTTTCTGGCGCCCTAAGCGACCGCCTAGGTTCACCTAATGGTAAAGCGGGTCCTGCACTAGTGCCGCTTGAAGTATCACACAAAAAGAGGGGGGGGGGGGGGTGGAATAATGTATAATCTATTTTTCTTTTATAAAATACATTTAAAGTAGAAAAGAAAAAAAAAAAGTTCACATGATGTACGGGAGAATTTATATATATGTGTGTGTGTGTGTATATATATATATATACACACACACATTTATTTAGACATCAAGTAAGTTGATTTGTAAATACATCAAAAGATCTTGAAATTTCTGCTATTAATATCACAATGTAACTAAATGAAACGTGTAATAAAAAATAATGTTCCCAGAAACTAAGAGAAATGTGCTGACAAATGGTCGCCCTATATCATGAAAGAGTAACCACAACAAAATCGCATGTTTCGAAGTTATATAAAAAAAAAATAATAATAATAATAAAAAATGAGAATTCTTTGAGAAAAGGCATAGCTTTTATAAAAAGCATAAGGTCAGGTCAAATAAAAGCAATTTTACTATTTTTTAACTAAACGTTCAGTTCATAATATGGTTTGTAAAAAGGCCGAATTATGAGAAAGATTTGTTTATTATTATCTGACAGTGAAGCATGCAGAATATTGTGTTATAAAACAGAGCCAAAAATTTACGAATAGATACATAATACTAAAAAAAATTTAAATTTTAATAAAAAAATCTATAATCGTATGTGAAATTTTTTCTTTCTGTTTCTTTTACATTTGTATGCAAGGGATCATTACAGTAAGTTTGGAATATAAAGTATATATGAAAAAATACTAATACAAATAAGAATAAAAGATTAAACTTAAAATTCTTTATCTATTTGACATAAAATATTTAATCACTTCCCGTAATCATTTTGAACTGACTATATATGATTATACACAACAAATCTTGGATGAACATTTATCGCCCACCTCATAAATTACAATGATCGTTTTGTTTAAATTAATCAATTCTTAGCACCACTATATACAACACTATATACAAGCAGATTTTCTTTATTTTTTTTTGATCCGCTAATTATAAACATAATTATTTATATGTTAAATATGTTTATATATAAAGAAGACACTAAATTAAACATCTCATTTCAATCATCTAACATATTAGAAACCAAAGCTTCCTAGATCTAGGAAGCTTTGTTAGAAACTGTCTTGCAAATGCAAGCAAATCTATTTTTTTTTTTTTTTTTTTTTTTTTTTTTTTTTTTAACTGTGGTGCTGCCATCTATCACGAAACACTGGAGCTTAAAAATAGTGAGGAATTCTACTTGTCATTCGGCATTTGTAAGCCTTTCAATTGAAAATATAGTATACCAATAATAACATAAAATTTAAAAGAAAAAAAATATATTCTAATAATAATAATAATAATATATATATAAAAACCTCGAACTATATGAGTGCTGCCCATGAAGATAGAGGGCTCTAGCTTCATGGTGCTGCCATCTAGTTGAGTCAAAATTCTAATATTCTTCTCTATTAAGGGGATACTTCTAATGTCAACAACAGTCTAACGGCATGTTATTTTATAGCGAAATTAGTTTTAAAAATTACTCATTACGTACTTTTTTCCCGGTAAATTGATTCTTGCTTTCCGTAAATTAAGTATTACGTATTTCATAAAGTGCAAAAAAATTCACTTATTTTTTCGCCCTTTAAGACTATAAAATCAAATATTTAAAAATTAATTTTCGAAAAACGAGAATCAATTTAACAGTTGGGAAATTTTCTAAATGTGAAACGCAAAATTTTACGAAATACTTTAGGTAATGAATAATTTTGAAAACAAATTTCTCCATAGAATAACATGGGATTAGGCCGCCGTCTACGTTAGGTGACGTCTACGTTCTGAACTTTTTATTTTGTTGCGTTTGATGATGAGAAACTAATAGAATTAATACAGAGAACTCCGAAAGCCTCTGTCGACAAGCACCACCGGGGTTCGTGTTACCGACAATGACGTCTACCAACTGTGAGAGTCTACCAACCTCTCGGCTATTTGTGTGACTGCTGTCATTGATCGAAAAATTAGTTTTTGCTTACCACTCTCTCACTAAAGGAAAAAATATCGCAGAAAGAAAACTGATTTAAAAAATTCGATGAATACGAACTCATTTATAAAAATCAATCTGACAGGCCGAATCTTCCGGAATATTTTACTTTTAACTACTTTTCCCGGTAGAGGTATATTACAGAAAGTAAACGATATTTAAGCATTTTGATGAAACCCAAGGATGAAGGGGTTTGAAGAATTAAGGATTAAACTGACTGAGAGACGAAAAAATAAAAATAAATAAAGCAAGCAGCAGAAATACTCCTTTTTTTTTTTTTTTTTTTTTTTAATTATACACATTTCTTTCTAACCCAATAGTTTTTCAATAATGAGATTTCAATAAGCTGATAATTTTAGATTAAAAAACCTTACTACAAGTAGTATATACAAGGCTCGCAGGTTTTATGAGTAGTAGAGGCTCCTAAATTCTTACTCCCCTTAAATTATATTGTTACTGTTATTTTCAATTTAAAAAAATTCTTGAAAGTTTTAATGCTATAATATTATTTAAACAATGACTTATGAAATAATGGTGGCAAATTTATAGAACGCATAGAATTTACGTACACTGCGAACCCTGTATACAATAAAAGAGGAGCCAGGAAAACTTTTGTCCTTAAACTATAAAAAAGTAAATATTATTCAACAATGAAAAAAAAGAAAAAGCAGATTCTGGTGAATAATAATCTTTTAAAATATGATGTAGACTTTTCTTCCCCTTATACAAACATGCACAAAGCGTTAAATATGTACATCTATTTATTTATTTATTACTTCCATTACCGGACAACCGTAGGTAACGGAAGTATTGTGTTCGGTCCAAAAATTTAATGTCGAGTTTTCACTTAATTTACACGTTTTAAGGTCTCCTGAGTCCAAAAATGTAGTTTTTGGCAATTGGTCAGTGTGTATGTGTGTGTGTATGTGGTGAATCTTCTATCATATCTCCGAAACTAATAAAGATAGAACTACGAAACTTCAGAAGTGAGACAGGACTGGTGAACAGATGAATTTTTAAAATTTTCGTGAAAATTGGAAAAATCGGAAGTGGGACATAGGAAACCAGAGGTGGGACCGTAAGTCCGTATCTAAAAAACGGCTCTAGTGATTTCCTTCTAATTTGCTATATAAACACTCAATTAGATTTTCTTTTGAATTATATAGTTGATTAGTTCAGGAAAATTAATACGCGCCTTGTATAAATAGCTCATTTTCAGGTCTCGCAAGTGCATTCCTTTAAAAACGGATGTACGGATTTTTTTTTTTTTTTTCGAAACTCCCTTTTAAATATCCTTTTGTATGTAATTGTTTTGGAGTTAATAACTGAATATGCCAAATTTTACTAAAAGTTGGTATATCTAAAACGGCTCTAACGATTTTCTTGAAAATTGTTAGATAAATCTCTTTTAGATATCCTTTCTCATGTATTACATGGTTAGTACAGGAAAATTAACAGTCATCCTAATTAGGTAGGTCTTTTTCTTTTTTTAACTTTCTTATTTTTTTTAACTCGCTATGTAAACTTTGTTTTACACATCTTTATATATTATGGAAGGATAAAAATAATTAAGATTTTAAAATTATTTTATTATTTAAAATTAATATTGAGTGATAGCTTAAAGAAAATCCCATTAAAAATTCTTAACTTGAATTTAATTCTAAAGGTTCCCCTGTTAAATTAGTTTTGTGAAATGCACATTCATGACGCAAAAGTCAGAAAAATGGACAGCTTTTAGAATAAAAAGTGCTGAGTAGTATATGCTATTCTCCTTTTCTTGTGGTTAAGTAATGCATATTAATTAATCCTGGGTATCAGGTGCTAGGCTAAACTGTCAATCATTAAGTTAATAGCCAATGATTAAGCAGATGAGGAGTGTAGGTTCGCGCCAAAAATGGGCAGTATTTAAGAGGGTGCACGCGATAAACGAGGCCTCTTCAGGACCCTTCAGAGACTGGCATCTTAGAAAGCTGCAAGTCGGCGCTATTACTATTTCTTTGATGTGGTTTAGGAGATCGACGCTGGCTGCAATCGAAGCTCACAAACCTCCTAGTGCGATAATTGCATGAGAAGGGGGTCTCTTTCGTAAAAGAGCAATAAAAAGTAATGTCCTTCATTGTAAATGTGTGCAAATTTTCAAGTGTCATTTTCGGGCAATAGATAATTTATGAGTTTTGACGCTCTGTATGTTGCCACTGTCTGGAGGGTCCTTTCGTGTGTTGTCTTGCCTAATTAACTTACCTCAAATAGCTTAGGTGAGGAGACAATTTGCGGCTCCGCGATGCAATCGGCAAAAACGCGGTAGCCTTCGTACTCGGCTTACGAGGATGTATGTTCGGTCTGCTTAGACCTAAGTACTTGAAAATAACCTGTAAGATGTCCAAGAGTTTCAAATAAACGCCTGCATAGGACCACTGGAATCGTTACTGAGTGAAAAACTTCTCTTCATTATGGATAATATGTCACTGAGTAATATTTGTGACATATATATATATGTATATATCTTATACTATTAAGTGAGCAATATTTGTATATATATATATGTATATTTCACTGTTCTCGAAAACGGAAGCTCGGACAGTCATGTGATTTAACACAAAAGTGCCCTTCGATGGGTCATTTGTGCACATCGAAGTCAGATTTTCGAATTTTTGATTAGTTTTCTTTTAATTAATAAAAATATGAAAATAAAACTTCCCATTTCTTTAATGACGCAAAATGGAGAATGGAGAGAATTGATTGGTTTATTTGATTTTCATTGACTTGAGTGTATTTTACATTGAACTACAGCTGCGTTATGAGGAATTACAAGAGATTTGATTGGTTTATTTGATTTTCATTTATTTGAGTATTTTTTTTTTTTTTTTTTGTTGAACAAGAGCTACCTTATGAGGTATGACAAAAAATTTGATTGGTTTATTTGATTTAAATGTATTTTACGTTGAACTAGAGCTACGTTATAAGGAATTACGAGAGATTTAATAGGTTTATTTCATTTTCATTGATTTGAGTGTATTTTACGTTGAACTAGAGCTACGTTATGAGGAATTACGAGAGATTTCATTGGTTTATTTGATTTTCATTGATTTGAGGAAGGGGTATCCAGTGATGTTTTTTTGGTTTTAACATGCTTGACAGTGATTGCTGCGAAAACGAGTTTAGTGTGTTTTCAGATTCATGCACAGCGAGGTAGGGCTATCCAGTGATTTTTACTTTCCGAACACTATAGTGAGGAAAGTATTGTAATCATGTCAAAAATCCGAATTCGAGATTTTGATGTTTCTATACGTTTCGAGGTCCAACGAGTCCGTTTTCACTATTTTTACGATGATGTATGTATGTGTGTGTGTATGTATGTGTGTATGTATGTGTGTATGTCTGTGAGTGAACACGCTAGCGTCTAAACGCTTTGTTCGAATAAGCTGAAAGTTGGTATGTATATTGTAAGTCACCATAGTACGAACCCTATAGATTTTGGTGAATCTAGCACTTATAGTTTTTTTACAGGGACACAAAGAAAAATTCTTTATCATTATGGCCAAGGGACCAAAATTTTAAAAGTGCGATAGCATCTAAACGCCTTATTCAATTGAGCAAAAACTTTATACACATATTATAGGTCACAGATACTCAATCTGTATAGATTTTGGAGAATCTAGCACTTATAGTTTTTTTACAGGGATACAAAGAAAAATTCTTTGCCAAATTGTTAAAAGTGTGATAGCATCTAAACGCCTTATTAATCTGAGCAAAGAATTTGTACACATGTTATAGGTCACATTTGAACCAACTGTATAGATTTTGGTGAATCTAGCACTTACAGTTCTTTTACAGGGACACAAAGAAAAATTCTTTAATTTTAAAAAGTGCAATAGAATCTAAACGCCTTATTCAATTGAGCTGAAAATTTGTATGAATATTATAAATCACTGTTGCACTAACTATAAGCATTTTGGTGAATTTTGGCCACCACGAGACTTTCTTCTATATTTTCCTATACGAATTCACTCAGTAACAATAATTAAAAAAAAAAAAAAAAAAAAAAAGTGGGACTTTGACAAAATTGTGGGTAAAATGTGAAAATTTGTTTAAGTTTGTCAGAATTTATAGATTTTTACAGGGACACAACGAAAAATTCTTTGTCATTATGATCTAAGGGCTCAAAGTTCAGTAGCGTTAAATAAAACCTCGTGTGATGTATGGAGAAAAATACTCAAACACTCTGTTATGGTTTTCTCTCTTTTGTTTGTTTAGCAACTCCTCTTTCTTTATTTTATCTACAAAACTGTTAGTTACTCAATGTTCGGAAAGTCGAGTGGAGTCACTCCAGATTTTTTTTTTCTGGTTTTAACATGCGTGATAGCGATTGCCGCGAAACCGAGTTACGTGCGTTTTCAGATTCATGCACAGCGAGGTAGGGGTGTCCAGTGATTTCTTTTTGGCTTTAACATGCGTGATAGTGATTGCCGCGGAACCGAGTTTCGTGCGTTTTCAGATTCATGTACAGCGATGTAGGGGTGTCCAGTGATGTTTTTTGGTTTTAACATGCGTGATAGTGATTGCCGAGGAACAGAGTTACGTGTGTTCTGAGATTCGTGCACGGCGAGGTAGGGGTGTCCAGTGATATTTTTTGGTTTTAACATGCATCATAGTGATTGCTGCGGAACCGAGTTTCGTGTGTTCTGAGATTCATGTACAGCGATGTAGGGCTTTCCAGTGATTTTTTTTTCATGTGCGTGAAGAGTACACACGTGCGTTATAGTGATTGCTGCGAAAACGACTTACGTGCATTCTCTGATTCGACCATTCATCGAATAGTGACTTTTACTGTACGAGTAACAGCTTCAACTGTTTCCAGAATATTCGAAGAATTAATATTTCTACTTGACTGTTTTCAAGAATATTCGTTTTAATTATAGTTTTGTTGCAGATATTCGAGAAGTTCAAAAAATGTTTGCTATTGTCAAGGAGATCCCATACTAAAACTGTGAAGAAAATAGTCGCCAATGGAAATATATTTATTTAAACGTTTCAATTACTCAATTAACTAGTATGTTGTGGCCACCACAAGACTTTCTTCTATATTTACCTATACATATTCAGTCAGTAACAATATTAAAAAAAAAAAAAAAAAAAAAAAGTACGATTTTTTTTTCTAAGTTTTTTTTTTTTTTTTTTTTGTTAAAAGTGAAAAAAAATCGATAACTTTGTTTTAAATTATCACAGATTTATAGTTCAACCATTCGTTTTAAAGGTATTGACGAGACCTTTCGAAAGATACCCATCTTGAAAATTTATCCCCCCAGGGGGGGAAGCGATGCCCCCCATGCAGAAAATTTTTTTCCTAGTTACATACTACTATTATCAATAATTCATATTAATTTTACAATCACAAGTTTAAAACAACTCTAATTATGCACATTTATACGAATTTTTGTCCTATGCTGCCATGTTAAAAATTTAGATAAAATGCTATCACAGCGCCACCTGTTGAGCTATTGATCCCCAAACATAATCAGCACCAGTTTATGTCGGGGACCAACTAAATACCAAGTTTGGTTAAATTTCGTTAAAAAAAAAAAAAAAAAAATTGCGATATTTTTCTGTTTTTTTTTTGTTAAAAGTAAAAAAAATCGATAACTTTGGTTTAAATTATCACAGATTTATCGTTCAACCATTCGTTTTAAAGGTATTGACGAGATCTTTCGAAAGATACCCATCTTGAAATTTTGCCCCCCCGGTGGGGGGGCAACCGATGCCCCCACATGCACAAAAATTTTTTCCAAGTTAACTATTACTATTATCAACGAGACCTTTCGAAAGATACCCATCTTGAAAATTTACTTCCCCGGGGGGGGATTTTCCCCCCAGGGGGGGAACCGATGCCCCCCCCATGCACAAAATTTTTTTCCTAGCTAACTACTACTATTATCAATAATTCAGATTAATTTTACAATCACAAGTGTAAAATAACTCTCTTTATGCCCATTTATACGAAATTTTGTCCTATGCTGCCATGTTAAAAATTTGCATAAAATGCGATCACAACGCCACCTATTGTGCGATTGATCCCAAAATCTAATCAGCACCAGTTTATGTCAGGGTGCAACTAAATACCAAGTTTGGTTAAATTTCATTCATTGGTTCGTGAGATACAGCGTCCACAAAAAAATGATACAGTCAGACAGACAGACATTTTCTAAAAACTATTAATTCGTGTTCTCCATATCCCAAAACATGTAAATCCATCAAAAAGTGGACTTCGAAAATTTTCGCGAA
>OZ005650.1:358828972-358916972 GCA_963930645.1 Salticus scenicus | reverse complement strand
TCCAATACTTTCTCTATATTACATATAGAAGAAAGTAAAAAGAAATCCTTTAGATATAGTGCCCAGCGGATCAGGCGAAGCCTGCTAGTATATATAAATCAGCATTCTCTTATAGGAAATGTGGTAGGTGTCAACATTGCTAGGTCAGTTTTATGTCTTCTGATCACATTATTTCTAAAATATGCATTACGTGTAATAGTGGGTAATGGAAGTCGTGTGGTTATTTCACACCAGATTTTTTTTTTTTTTTTTTTTTTAATGAAGATTGAAGTGTTTTTTGGTTTTGTAAATGTTTTAGATTAAAAATTTTTATAAATGCATACTGTTCACTTCTTTCTTCTGGAGCCAAACGAATTTATTCGATAACCAGGGGCTGTGTATTAAATTGTTGTAAGTAGATTTTACAAGTTAAAGCTTGAACTAATAGATTCTATGCAAATTTAGGGACTAAATTTTACATTTGGAATTTCTTGTACTCTTCATTGTATTATTAATTTTCTGCTATAGATTTTGAGACAACATAAAATTGTTGTTCTAAAATATTTTCCCAATCAGGTCACTTTCTTTTAAGTGTAACATGTTTCATTTCACATTGACCTCTAAAGAACACATCAATGTGCTCGAAACGGAAAAAGTTTCTCTTTATTTTTGATATAAATGTTTGTTTAAAAGGAAAAAAGAAACATTAAATTTGAATTAAGAAAAACTTGACAGTAAAGTAAAGGAGGAGGGAGGAAGAGTGAAACAAAACATTGCCTCTTTGGAAAAAAAAAAAAAAAAAGAAAGAACGGTTGTGTCCCCAGTGGAATTTTGAAAAGATGGCTCCTATGTTTGTATATGTTAACCACTGTTACATAAAATGATATAGAAAAATGTTTTGTGATGGCCAAAGCATACCCGCTTTCTCTATATATTAAAAAAAAGTTACTGTCACTGACGTCAATTTTTTTTTTTTGTCTGCGACAGCATCTTCTAACGGAGGGCAGAGTCCTTCGCGTCATGAGAGATGTGTTCCGAGTACTCCAAGGAAGACATTTCAGCCGCTTAGAAATTTTTATCATTTTATTTAAAGTTATTATTAACTAAAAACGACAAGTTTATGAAGGTACTCTATTTGCCATTTTGAAAAAAGTTTCTCCCAGTGACGTTGATCTTCTGTCATGAAATCATTTTACACGAGAAAGTTAAAATATGATCCATGGTTGTACGGTAGGTAGGTAGGTTGGTTGGATTTAACGTCGCACCAATACTGCGCTATGGGTAATTGGCGACGGTCTGGGAGGCACCCTAGAGATGTTTCGGAGACATGTCATCACAATTTTGAACCTTCACGGAGGGGATCCCCCTCCGCTTTGGTGATCCTCAGAGGTATAGTGGGGATGGGAACAAGGACTTTGCGATCACGACAGATTTTGTGTGCAGCAGCCACCATTAGTGTACACGACGGTCTTTCGCCGGCTCAAATATCGAATCGGCAATCTTCCAATTACGTGCTCGACGCTTTACCAACTAGGGTACCGCGGCCCAAACCATGGATGTAAAAAAAATAAATAAATAAATAAATATCAACATTTTTTCTCTACTTTTAGAAAATTAATCTTCTTACACGGGAATATTAAAATATGATCCATCGTTGTAGGTAGGTAGATAATTACGTAGGTTGTGATTGACGTCGCACCATTACTGCGCATGGATAATTGGCGACGGTCTGGGACGCACCCCTACGGATATTCCGGAGACATGCCACCACAGTTTTGGTCCTACACGAAGGGGATAAATCCCCAGCTTCGGTGGCCCCCAGAAGTATAATTTTGATGGGAACACTGAGGATATTGTGGCCACGACATATTTCTCATGCACCAGCCACCATTAGTGTACACGACGGTCTTTGGTTGGCTCGAGAACCGCACCCACAATCTTCCAATTACGAGCTCGGCGCTCTACCGACTGGGGTACCGTGGTCCGGATTTAAGGTTGTAAAAAAGAAATAAAAATGGTCATACACTAAAGCTGTAATGCAAAATGGTCTAGATATTATGATTTTTTCTATTACATATATATATATATATATTATTTCAATTTGACATTGAATATGAGGATTTCCATAATAATTTTCTGCTTTTGTCTTGTAATATGCACTATTAATATTCCTTTTCAGTGAAAGAAAGCAGAGAATAGGCGTGCAGAGTTCTGCATGTGTCAATAAGTAAAGTGAGTCGGGGAGGAGGCGAAGCCTCCTTCGGGGGTGTGAGCGGAGCGAGCAGGGGGCAGAGCCCCCTAGAATATATATATATATATATATAAAACTGTGTGTGTTTAATTTCGTTTTTAATTTTGAATAATAAATAAATTTCATTAGTGATTTAACCTACAGGATATTAGCGTGAAATTTCTAAAATTTCGTAATTTACTCCATGGACGTTTTTTTTCCCCGGAAAACGTTATACATATACGGTCTATGGGTTTGCTTTTCATTTTAGAACCCGTGATTGATAGATTCCCGATGAAAATTTGAGAAACCACTTGGGTTGTGTCGCTAACTGAATGCGTAGGATTGTATTTAATTAAACAGTCCTTTAGTATAATAATTACTTTTTGAAACACTAAGTCTTTTTTTTTTTTTTTTTTTGTCAATGCATCTTTAAACGTTTCAAACGAATCCTCCTTGACGTGCGGTAGAAGTTGACATCAAGCAACGATCAATTCGAATTGTACATCCGTGAGGACATCTTGCTGTTGCGTTTTCCCTTTCGAATACTTTAAATCGCTTATATAAGTTCAAAAAAAAAATTAAAATTAAATTAAAAAAAATCTCGTGAACTTACCGAGCTCATATAGCTGCTCATCCACTGCTACGAAAGTAATGAAATGAAGATTTGTTTCCTCCCCAGCTTCAGGAGCCTACAAATTGATACAAGATACACTTACGACAAAGAAATTCATAGCAATATTTTTAAAAAAAAACTGTAAATTTTAGGAGAAAAATCTTGATGTACAGACTGATATTTCTATTTTTTTACTCGGTTACAAAACAGAATATTCAAAATTAGTTTGAGAAAAAATAGATACAAAAACTATAAAAGCGTCTGTTGGCAACTTTCGTGAACCAAATGACAGTTCTAAGAACAAATTGCCTTTAGGCGGTTAAATTTCAATGAAATAAAATCTATTAATAAACCTAAAATTTTTATTTCTATTTATCTTTTGTAGATTCGGTGTCAGTGAGCACTTTCGTCATCGCCTGTCTCCTTTTCACAAAAAATCCACGTGTAGACATTGGTACTTCCATTAAATATCACTAAGATTACAATTTCTTTAAATATATATATATATATATAATATGTAGGGGAGAGTAAGGACGGATGGGACAGTTTTGACAAAAATATTTTTTACGAATTTACTTTTACTGGTACAACACTAAGTTTCAGAGAAACAAATTGAAACATTTTAACATCTCTTAAAAATATGAATTTGATGGTAATCATTAAAATATTAATGTTATAAGCCAATTAACATAGTCATAAAACTGCCCCATCCCTCCCTTATAAGAGGGAGGGATGGGACATGTTTATAAAGTTAAAATAAATGCATAACATACAGACATACTATGAAAAATGACAAAAACAGTGGGACACGATGTATGTAAGGTTAATTATTTACTAATAATATCTATTTTATCCAATATTAGGGTATAATGTATCGCTTAAATAAAAAAAAATTCAAATGCTCAATCAGTTCATTTTTTTTTTTTTTTTCCCTTTTACTTCTAGCAGAGAAAATACTGTTTTTTAGTTCAAATATTCAAAATTAAGTTTTTGTTATACTTACATGTTTTGTGGTTCCCTGAATATTAATAAGGTTTTTAGTGACTGGTCTGTGTGTGTTATCAGCATTTCTCAAGAACAAATATTACCAAGAAATCCTAACTGTAATTGGTGAATGTAACTTCGTTTGTATATTTTACCATGTCCAGGAAAACTGCTCAGGAATGAAAATTAATTCCTCATACATATATGGTAAATAGAGTATTTTCAAAAGTTAAAAGGGTAAACAAAAGTCGTGTGAGTGCCACAAAAATTATTTTCCATGATTTCGAATTTTTTTCGTGCATTTTTTCTTCCATCTATTCATTTACTTGCTTCTTGATTTTATTCTTCTTCCTTTTCTTCCATGTCCCATCTCTCCCTGAGCTGCTCTGTCCCATCCCTCCCTTTTCATTATTTTTCAAAAAAATAATTTATTGTTAGACACATGCTAGTTTTAGGCTTAATTTAGCTACTAATTCATAAAAGTTATATTATTAGGTATATAAAATATGAAAAGTAATTATGCTAACATCAGTGAGTGATGTTGAAAATTAAGCAATTGTTTACTTTTGGTTTTATAATTGTTACATAAACTTACAGAGTTCTCCAACTAAAATGATACATAGCAACAAATATGTAGCTGTAGTTACTCCACCTGGTGGAAGTGTCAAAAATTAAAAACAATGTTTATTTTAAGAATAATTTTAGGTGTCCTATCCCTCCCAATATCCCATTTCTCCCGACTCTCCCCTACAAATGTTTAAACACGATAAAAAAAAAAATCAGATAAATAAATAAAATCCTATAATTTATTTATGAGTTATGTGTTTCTGAGAAATTAAGAAATGTAAAACGCAAAAGTAACGTCAACGAATTGGATTTATATACCAAATCGTAATTCTAATTCAGCAATCACAAAGTTCCCCCCCCCCCTTTCCGCTTAAAAACATTTGCTTTTCGACAATATTCATAATGCTTATCGCAATTAAATATCGAACCTATCAAAGGAATGCTTAAAGATGCTGTATGATAATTTAATTTCGTGAAATTAAAGAGCAAACATTTCATATATATAGTAGAATCGACTCATTACACAAGCAAAAACCTTATTCTATTGCCTTTTGTTTTCAGTCTTCAATTTAATTGAATAAACGTCGATGTTAATCGGCAAAAGATATCGTATGCGGAAATACCGTTGACTGCGATGTAATCATAAATTAAATAATGCGCCAGACTCCGAAAATCAAAGATCCCACAAAAAGATGTTTCTGTTTGTATGCAATTGAAGATCATGTACAGAACCAAGAGTACAATTTTTTCACCAATCGTGCAGATATTTTGCAACTCTAAATGTATTTACCTTTGAAGCTCATTTTTTATTCATACATAAACCTAACTTGTCATCTTTTTGTTAAACATCACACTGTTTGACGAGAATGAGACTATTCATTTTCATTCTTAAAAAAAAATAAAAGTAGACAATATATGTAGGTACCGGGACATTTTACACTGTTTAAAGAAAAAGCGAAACGTTTTCAGCTTTAATAAACAACTGGCTGAAAAAAATAAGTATGATAAGGTTTGCAAACACACTCACATACTCTTTCAAATAAATTACCTAAAATCATGTGTTATCATGTATAACGGAGTTTACAGATAAACCGTTAATATTCTTGTTAACTATCTTAAAATCTTAAGCCAGCAACATAACTTATTTGTTTAATATCTTATATACACCTTTCAAATACAACAGAAGTTTAAAACTAAAGAATAAAATTGGTTCTTGCAAATCAATTAAGTGTTGAAAAAAAAGAAAGAAAGAAAAAATAAGCTTTTAACCTAATATTTTTGTTTTTAACTTATGGGGTACATTTAAACTTAAGAAAATTTCATATTAGCCTCAGTGCAATTTATTTTTCTTTTCTTTTTTATGCTCTATAAGATCCAAAATACTAATTTTTAACAACTTTTTAAATTTTAAGCGTAAATATTTATAAGTAAGAAATACCTAATGAACTTTTTTTTTTTTTTTTTTTTTTTTTTTTAGAGGAGACAAAATGTGAGAGAAGTTATATTTATCCTCTTCACTCCAGAGGTCCAAATCTATACCATTTAATATTTTTACATTTTGACTAAACTAATAAAAAGCTGAATAAATTGGCTTTAGAAAGATACCAATATATGGCAGTATGAAACTAAATTTATTTCTCAAATATAATGTTATTTTGTCTACTTTCGCAAAACGACTTCAAAACAGTGCGGTCGAAGAACAGTAAGTAATTTTCATAATTACTTAAAGTAGTTAGACAATTTACCAGAATAAAATAAAAAGCTGACATGGATTGGTTTATATACGGACATGAAATTTTAAATTCTGTTATAGTTAGTCAGATTTAAGTAACTTAGTAATTTAGAGTTTAGTCGTTTAAAGTTCATACACTTGCACCGTATATTACTTAGTCCCCTGACTTATAATTTTAAGAAAAAAGTACGTTTTTTGCAATGTATAATGTGAAAGTATGTGTCTAAAATCCTTGAAATGTTATTTATATTGTTATTATAGCTTTGGGTGCGAAGAGGTCAAGCATACATCTTGCGACTTACCTCAGTTTGACCTTCTTTAGCTATTTCTTCATGTACGCCCCATAGTGTCTGAAATAACAAAATAATACAATTACAGTTAATTTTCCTTTTTTATCAAATGACAAGCATTAAGGTATTTTTAACAAACATTATAGAGGTAGCCTACATCATTTATGCAGTAAATGATTACACTTCTTTCAAATCATACTCTAATAATTTATCACTATATATAAATACGCACAACATGAAAGTTTATGGAACATTAAATTCATAGATCAATTCACCTACGTACAGCGTTGTATCGTACATACACATTATACCAATGCGATTATTTTCTCTTACCAGGGGAGGATGAAATAGTGATGCTAGATGTTCACAAGAAAATTAACATTTCAGATTTATTTAAAACTTAAGTATACCCCAATATTTATGTAGTGGAAATAGAGATTTAACAATGCTAAAAATTAGGAGAGAAAACAATTATCAAATGATATTGGTAAACTAGCTCATATAAAACAATGTAAGTGTAAACAATCTACATTAAAAATTATGCAAAAATTGTTAATTAGGGTACTCGGAGACTCCGAGCCCCTCCGAGCACCACAGGGTTGGAAGCATGACTTCAACTCGATAAACTGGCGATGGATGCAAACAGCAAACAGGAGCTCGTAATTTTGTTCAAGATCAGGGCCGAGTAATTCCTGATACAGAACTCCATGCATAAACTGCATGAATTTAAGAGTTATATCTGAAACATTTTCAAATAAATTTTCCAGCTCAGTTGGAAAAGAAGGTGGAGATCTTAATTTTTTTTCAAATAACACCATTTTGAAAGAAAATTGATAAAGAGGATAAATTTCAAAATCCGAATAAACTACTACGTCAGAAACGCCAAAGAAAAATATTTGAGATGCATACAGCTGTTTCGGTAGCCTTAAGCGTACCGTCTTCAGTGCAAAAATAATTCAGAATCTGGAGAAGTGCTCGTACGAGCACTTCTCCTGATTCAGAATTCTTTTTGCACTGAAGACGGTACGTTTAAGGCTACACGAGCACTTCTACAGATTCAGAATTCGATCTGCACTGAAGACGGTACGCTTAAGGCTACCGAAACAGCTGTATATGCATCTCAAATATTTTCCTTTGGCGTTTCTGACGTAGTAGTTTATTCGGGTTTTAATATTCCAACGCCAAGTCTCCTGTTATTAGATGATAAATTTGTTTTAGACCTTAATACGGCATTTGTACATACCGAGTTTCATGTAGATCGATTCATAAATAAGTTTTTTTTTTTTTTTTTTTTTTTTGAAAGTTTAAAATTATCAAATAGTCATCATTTTGAGACAAAATGACGGTTCGAGCTCAGCAATAAACTTCTTGAGACTTAGATACGGGTTATTTATATACTGAGTTTGAACAGATCTGTTCATAAATACGCTTTCTATATGTATTTGATATTTTCAAATGACTCATTTTGAAAGAAGATGGCGTATGAAGTTGGCCAATGAAATCACTCAAGATATTGCTAAAATAAGTCCACTGTCCAATTTAAGTTGATTTCTAAAGAAATATATTTTTTAAAAAGTTTCTTTAGAAATCAACTTAAATTGAGGGATCTTTGAAGAATTTCTGATAAACATGCAAGTTTCTAAAATTATTAAACTTAGACACAGTATCAAACTTCATAAAAAGACGAGTTATTCTTCGGTGCAAAACAAAATAAAGCCAATAAATTCATGAAGTTTATCGAAAGCCTAAAAAGAAAAAAGAGAGAACGAACGTTTTATTTTTGTTGAACCATATTACAATCAAGCTTTGAAAGGCTGTCTTTTATTTCCTTATATAAAGTATAAGGAAGTATTGTAATCCCGATTTGCAATTTTTTTTTTTTTTTTTTTTTTTAAATCTCTCATAACTCAGAAACGAATCATCGTAGAGTGTTGCAAATTTATATTTGTCACTGTCAGGATGTCTAGCTGTACACCTGCAATTCTGGTCTTAATAAGAGCTCCCGTTTTAGAGATATCTACGACTTTACACGATTTTTCGTGGCGTGTGTGTGTGTGTGTGTGTGTGTGTGTGTGTGTGTGTGTATTTCGTATAACTCAAAAACGGTTGGACGTAGAAAGTTGTAAATTGATATAAAGGTTTGTTATAACATATAGTTGTGCATCTCTCTTTTGGGTCTTTCTGTAACTTTCCGTTTTGGAGATATTTACGAAAATTATTCTCATAATCAACAAAAATACAAAGGTTTTGACCATTATATATAACCTACCATTATAGAGATTTCAAAAGAAGCTAATAATAAAGCCCATAATGATATTGTTATGAAAGTTATCGACAATTTTGCGTGTAGAAAGTAATTCTTAAAGACATAAGCAGGTACTAGTCGACGAATGCACTTTTTAATTTTATCTTTATGAGGGGGAAAAAAAAAACATGCATGATTTTCTCCTAGCTAAGATAGCAAAGTTATAAAAATATACCAATTTCTTCATTAAAATATATGTAGATTTCATTCAATATTCTGAATTTTTATTTATTTTCAATCATGTTTAAGCAATTTTATTACAGGAGCTTACGCATACAAAGTTAATGAATGCACGTAAATAATGTACACCAGTAATAATTACAAAATTTTGAATAAACACCATAAAATGCAATAATCTAGCAAAAAATTGTTTCGAGTCGAAAGAACATACGCGACCCTTCGTCAGGTGAACAAAGTAGGAACGAGTCCTGCAGTCAAAGCGGCAACGCACTGCAGCCCATGTGCCTACTTTGTTCACCTGACAAAGGGTCGTGTGTTCATTCGACCCGAAACAATTGTTGCGAATTTACTGCATTTTATGGTGTTTATTGAAAGTTTTGTAATTATTACATTAAAACGTTAGTTCTGTGGTGCTTTCTCATTATCAATAATGTACATCAGTATCTAATGTCGTAAAAGTGTAAGAAAAACTCAAATAATTTGTGTTTTAATATTTCGCTATTAAAGAAAGAACTCTTATTCGAATAAAACTTTTTCGACTAGAGACAATCTTCATTAATGTACGGGTAGCTAAGAAGAATGTACCACTCCTAGCTTTCAAACTGTTTAATCATCGTTTTTCTAAATCTTTCTCTCGCGCGTGAACAACTGTAATGTATATGTAATCACTTATCAAAATGTAACCGTAATGATTGGAGCTCTGTTAAATGCTCCGAAATATTCTTTATTATTCATCTATACTTATATATCATATAATATAATATATCTAATCCAGAATAAAAAGTTGTGTCAACAAGAAGCTAATTTAATGATGGATCTAAAATACAAAATAACAACACATTTAACATAGATTAATATTTTTCTCCACACACCCAGTTTATTTTCAGATGCCGATCGAAGACGCTTCTTACTGTCTCTGGATACTGCATTATGGACTGGTGAGAAGGTGAGTACAAATCTTGCCTTCTTATAAACTCTTTATGATTTATAATTAATAACTTTTAAATTTATTTATAAACTCTTCAGCTCTCTAAAAATCAAAACATTAATAAATATTATTTATATAACTGAATTAAAACTTGAGAGCGCTATGCGCAATCTAATCTATTAAAAATAAATTATTTATAAAATCTAAAAGCAGAAATCAGAGAATAAATGATAAAAAGTAAATATAAAGGTAATATTGATGTTAAGACCAATTTGACAACGCATGAGTCGAGTATGGACGGTGTGCCCTCCGTGAGAGTTTAACTATTGGATCCCAGCCCGTATTTATGCGAGTTCAGGTAAAAAAGGAAAACTTCGAGCAACTAGACCGAGCAGCAAGACCTTTGGTTTGAGACCAGCATGTCCTGTTTACCAGCTTCGAGAGCAGAACCTCTCGACCACTATTCGGGACAAAAAATGCTAATAGCTATAAATGTTATGACAAATGTAACGAAACAGAAGGGGTGTCACATTTTTTACAGAAAAAAAATAGTTTTGAAGAACTTATATTTTTATGATTTCAGCGATTAGCTGCGTTCAAGAGTATGTTAAAAATAACATTTATGAATTATAAAATCAGTTTTAAAAAGACATTTTACTTACTTCGGCCATTTCTAACTCTTGACCTCTTTCTTCCGGAGACATATCTTTCGTACGCTCTAGAAATTCTTTTAATGGAGAATCCTCCGCTAAAAAAAAAATATATACATAAGCCATAAGGTGGGCTATTCTAACAAAGTCATGCTCATGAAAATTAATTTTATAAAACTGAATTTTACATTTCACTATACGTTTTAATATAGATTTTGCATTTCTCCCCTCCCCACTTCAGGACTATTTTCTGTTCTAAAGTTTTTGAATATACATTAAACATGTAAAACTTCTCCTACCCCTTACACATTTGAGATTTTAAAATTTCTTGTTTTAAACATAAGCATAATTTTATGGAAAAATGAAAAAAGCAATTGCAACAAGAATAATTAAATTCTGGATACTAAAGTGTTCTGAGGCTATAGTTATATAGCAAGCTATTGTCTTGGCAGCAGTGCTTGATCTATTTTCCGTATCTTCTCAAATGTTTAAATTTACACCAGAACACAAAATGAAAGCTCTCGTATAGCATCTTATATATACATGTAAATGCCAACCGTTCAGCTATTTATATATATATGTATCCATAGATATAGTAATAAGGCACAGATTGAGGGAAAAGGCGATTCCTTTTCACTCGGGAAAGACAGCCATTTTACCCTGTAATGGCTGTATTTCCTCGAGTGAATACACACGGGAATACACATTAGAATACACATGGATAATTTCGCAAATAAAATTTGAATACTCTATGTATTAAAAGTTAATGAAAAATTCCAATACAGTTTCTTTTTTCTTTCTTTCTTAATTAATAACGACATTTAAAGAATTGCATCATTTGCATATACTATTTTTGTCTTGTATAACTTTAATTGCATCTACTTTGTATTCAACACATAACACAAGGGAACATGCAATTGTGAACCTAAATAGCTTATATCAGTTTCAAGACATTCCACAAATATTTACAGACATTAGAACGCAAAACAGGCAGTCAAATCGATGCCATAAAATTTTTTTAATCTTGTTGGAAAATGCTAAAAATACAAAAAATTTAAACATTATAATTAGTTCGACTTTAGCATAAAAATGTTTATGTAGCACTGAGTAACTGTAACATATACATATATTTACAAAACAAATATTTTTTATCATATTAAGTTGTGTTACTCTTTTCTTTTAAGTTAAACTTTTTTTATATATTAAAAGCAGCGGTCTTTACTTCCGCCGCTGCTAACTATTATTTAAAGGAATTTTGAAAATTCCATATTTACTAATATAAAATCTTAAAATTATTAAAAAAAAAAAAAAAAAAAAATCTATTAAATATACAAACAGTATTTATTTCATAATAATAAAGCAACTGATTATAAAAAATTATAAATTATTAATAAATTATTTATATTTAACTTACTGATGAAAACTTATCCCATTTCCTGTCATATTTATTATTAGCACAATTAAAAGCCACGTAGTATTTCGGCAATTTCAAAATTCATCAACATTCTATGTTATTCCTATTGCCGAATTTCAATAACCGGTAATGGCTGATGCAAAAACTTTTTTTCGGCATCAAAAACTTTTGATCGATTACATGGGATGAAAGATCTATATAAATTACTATATTTACGCATGTATCGTGACTTAGCAGCTTTCACGTGGCAATTTTAGTTTGTCTTATAACTAGGCATAAACATGTCTTCATGAGTGCAAATGGCGTCCAAAATGTAAATGCGGGCAACAATTCGTTTTTTGTGGGCGAAAAGGTGTAACAGCACTGAAATTCGTCTGTAGTTGTATGAAGTGTATGGTGAAAATAAATTGTAAAACGATAGTTATAGAGAAAAATACACGACATTGTCTCAGTAGCAGTGCTTGTATATTTCCAACTTTCTTTCCAAGCTTTTAAAATTACACATTTTTATACAAAAGGGTATTTATGAAACTTTGCGGAAAAACTTCATCCATTTATACGTACAGTCGGTAACAAAAGTATCCGAACACTAGCAAAAATTCCTATATAAAAAAGGTAGATTAAAATACTGTTTTGTTAAATAAATCCTTGTCGAATTATGTTCTAGAGCCTAAGAACATGATTCGACAAGGACTTATTTAACAAAACAGTATTAACTATATTTTTTTCATATAGGAATTTTTGCTAGTGTTCGGATACTTTTGTTACCGACTGTACCGCACCGTGTGATCTACCGGCTTTCACGCAGTAATTTTAGTTTTATAACTACTCGTTAAACAAGTCTCGCTAGCTTAAAATGGCGGTCCAACTGGAAATGCATGCTGCGATTCGTTTCTGTGGGTAAAATGGTAACTGAACTGAAATTTATCGGCAGTTGCATGAAGTGTTTGATAAAAACGCAATGTCATGTCAAGCTGTGGTGCAAAATATTGGAGAACAGATTTTAACAACGTTGAGCGCGAGGGATAATAAACTGCGATAAATTCTGCGATCACTGATCTTGTGAATGAATGCGTGCTTGCAAACAGAATCAATAATAGACGAAATCACAAATAAATTAATTTTTCCCCATAGAAATGTGCATAAAATTATGGCTGAGCAGCTTAAATTTCATAAAATTTGCCCCCAATGGGTATGGATACTTTCGTTTGTTGAAGGAAGAACGAGAAGGAAGTGTTTAAAGTGCGTTTGCATTTCTGTAATATTCTCAAAAGGAATGAAATCAGTATTTTGATAAAATTGTAACCGGAGATGAGACTGATTCAAAAAATGCTATTCTCTCGAATGGAAACATCCCATTTCCCGATTCGATACAAGTATCGAACTGTTCCAGCTGCTGAAATAATGATGCTGACGCTGATTTTTGACAAAAAAGGGTTTGGTGCATCTAAAGTCCATACCGAAGAGTGTCACGATTAATACATCTTATTGTGAAACCCTTAAACGATTGCAATAATCACTTATAAACTATATACTTTACGACGACCAGGTGAACTGTCAAAAGGTATGATAATGCGAGACCACATGTAGCAAAACAAACGGGCGAACTTCCTTCTGAAAAATTTGCATGTGTGGGACCATCCTCCTTATAGCTCAGATCTTTCATCTTATAACTCTGTTTTTTTTTAAGGGAAAGGGGGGGGGGTTCTGAAAAAGAACATTCAACGTAACCATATCACTCGGAAGGCGAAGTGGAAGCTGCAACTGAAGAATGGTTTTCGGACATTGGACGGGATTTCTATGCAGAAGGCACTGAAAAACTTCTCATAATTTGACAAATGTTTAAACAATGGAGGTAGATCGAAAAAGTGTAGTTTTTCGTGGAACTTTAGAATACAAATAAATTTATTGCAAAAATTGTATCCTGATTCTTTTTCTTATGCAGTATAACTGACTCATATGTATATATGAAAACAGGCAATTGTACACACAATAATAGGATAATGTTAAAATGAGCTTGTTCACTTACCATTAGAATTTCATGAAGATAAATTAAAAACCTAAAAAAATATATCCTAACATTTAACAAATTATACAGAATCTACGCTGCATGTGGAGGGTACAATAACCTATATTTTCATTCATCTCTTTTAAAAGCATATTGCATATATATTTCTAAACATTCCTCCAAAAATAGTTTTATTGTTTCAGATCTGTAGATTAGTGATCAAGGCTTAATTTCTTAACTTCGATGTCTTCATAAAGGCTTCTCGCAATCCTACAGAATAAAGATTATCATATTTTTCTAATAAAAACTTAATTTTAGTAACATTAAGCTCTTCAAAATGCCTTATATTATTCAAACGCTACTATAATAGGCATATTTTCCAATGGAAACTGTGTACAAAGTTTCGTGCTCCCAGCATAATGTTTTTTACAACAGTTCGAAAGTGAGAGGTTTATAAATTTACCTAAAATTCTAGAACTATTATTGAATATTTTAAGATTAAGCATATTTTTTTTTTCCTTTAAGTGAATTTACCGAACGTAATGATTGCAGCGACAGGATTGTTGTAGCTTGAAAAGGTTAAATTGTCAAAAGAAAAAAAACTTACTGAAAAATAGAAACGTTGTCCTATTCTTTTGATTAATAAGAATATCTTCATGTGGGATGCATATGAGGAAGACAATGTGAAAAAACAAACAGAATTTGAATTCAGAGCGGGACTTTCAACATCACATGAATTTCCTGTCCCTGCTGACGATAAGAAGTCCACTTTTTTTTTTTTTTTTTTTTTAAACAAATCAGCACGCAAAATTTTAGTAGTAAAATTCTGTGCCTATATACTACGCTTCCAAAATCTGCAAATTAAAATTCTAAACAATTTTTTTTCCAATTTTCTTTTAAAAAATTCAAAAGTTTGTCTCTTTATAAGTTCTTTAAATTCAAATGCGGATATTTTTTAATAAAAACCTTCTACGATGACGACGCCCCATTTCAACTAGCTAACGTCGAAAATGCGTGATAGTGAGTTATTGCTAATTTATTTAGGTTGATTGGCGAATGATTAAAATGTACCTTTAAAATATTCTTTCACAGCAGTGTTAGCTTTATTATTGCAGATATTAAGCAATGACAAAATGTTCTCACCTAATTGAAGTTCGTCTGCATTGGCTATAGCATGAATGATGGACACTGTCCCGCTTGAATTATTAGAATCTAATTTTATGAAATACACTCTGTCGCTGACCACTTGACCGTCGCTATCAATAGCTTCTTGCTCGCTCTGGCAGTGTTCTTCGTGCTGAAAAATTACATAAGAATATATATATATGAATATATAAACAAATGAATGAAATTAAACCCCAAAAACACTGAGGTCTTCATCAGGGAGGCCCCTCAGTGTAGAGGTGAAAGAAGTTTCTGAAAGGACAGTAGCAATTAGCTAATAACTATCCTTAGCCCCAACTTCTCACCAAACAGAAAAACACCATTAACTGAAGAGTAATCAAATATGTATATAATGTATAAAATAAAATCTTAAAATGTTATAAAATTGCAAAAGTTATTAAATTACATCAATTCATTTTAAAAATATACAATAATATAAGGAATTACTGAAGGTAAACAAGAAAGTATAAAATAAAATAAAATAAAATAAAATAAAACCCTTTACCTGATAAACAAACCCACTTCGGCCGACGGGGCTACTCGTCGATACTTAAATATCGCTCTTGAATCATTCCACGCAACTTAGTAATAGATGTTTTTGAAAGAATTTATGAGGAATTTAGCAGTTACTTAAATTGTGGAAAAAATTACTGGATTAATCTTATTAAGTTTTGCATTTTTGAAAACGTTTTGTTCAACGGGAAAGATTACTTTTTTACAGCAGAGGGGGATTCCGATGGGAACAAGTTTTTCGAGTGCTTTCGCAAATTTATTTTGATATTTTTTAGAAATTTTTTTATAAATATTACTTTCTTCAGATATATTGATTATTTAATTGTTTTTAACTGTAATTGTTTGGAAAATATTTCTTGAAAAATATAGCCTAAAGAATTAATTTTAAACGGTACAGATACTGATAAAATCCCATTCCTTGATTTAAATGTAAAGAAAAATGGCTCATTGGATTATACGACAAAAGGAAGGATTTTAATTTTAAAGTAAATAGTCTTTAACTTATTGGTTTTCAAATATCAGTAGAAATGTTTTAAAAATATTATGTTCGCACAGTTTAAAAGAATTCGTACTATTTGCAATAATGATAATGATCTAAAGTATGCTCTTGAAGATCTAAAAAATACCTTGCAAATTAGCTATTACCCGTCCCAATTTTTAACCATATGTTTCAAGTGTTTTTCTATTTCGGTTTGTTCTATTTCCTCTTTCAAGGGCGATACTTAAGTACCGACGAGTAGCCCCATCGGCCGAAGTGGGTATGTTTATCAGGTAAAGGGTTTTATTTTATTTCATTTTATACTTTCTTGTTTATCTTCAGTAATTCCTTATAATTATTGTATAATTTTTAAATGAATTGATGTAATTTTATAACTTTTTAGTATTTTATACATTATATACATGTTTGATTTCTCTTCAGTTAATGGTGTTTTTCTGTTTGGTGAGAAGTTGGCGGCTAAGGATAGTTATTAGCTAATTGTTACTGTCCTTTCAGAAACTTCTCTTTCACCCTTACACTGAGAGGACTCCCTGATGAAGACCTCAGTGTTTTCTGGGATTTAATTCCACTTATTTGCTTATATATTCCTACATTTAAGTTTTGCATTTCCTTTTGCTGCAATTTTGCGCATTGGTTTGTAATTCTCCTTTTGGTTTTTCTAATCTTTAAACTTTATATATATATAAATTCATTTCAATAGCGCTCTCTCTCTCTCTCTCTCTCTCTCTCTCTCTCTCTCTCTCTCTCTCTCTCTCTCTCTCTCTCTCTCTCTCTCTCTCTCTCTCTCTCTCTCTCTCTCTCTCTCTCTCTCTCTCTCTCTCTCTCTCTCTCTCTCTCTCTCTCTCTCTCTCTCTCTCTCTCTCTCTCTCTCTCTCTCTCTCTCTCTCTCTCTCTCTCTCTCTCTCTCTCTCTCTCTCTCTCTCTCCTCTCTCTCTCTCTCTCTCTCTCTCTCTCTCTCTCTCTCTCTCTCTCTCTCTCTCTCTCCTCTCTCTCTCTCTCTCTCTCTCTACTATATATATATATATATATATATATATATATATATATATATATATATATATATATATATATATATATATGCATAAAAAAAATTTCCAATAAAAAAGCTTTCAGTTCCCCCTCCCCCAAATCTGATCCTTAAAAAATAATAATTCAATATCAATGAATAATATATCAAATATATCAAACTAAAGATAGTTTTATAGTAGAAGAACTAAAGATATGAAGCAATGTTAACAGATTTTTTTTTTTTTTTTTTTTTAAATCAGTGTCATACAGCGATTTTATTAAGAACTACGCCCGCTTCGCTGGTCACTATATTTCAATGAATTTTCAAAAGAATTTAATCACTATTTATTTCTTTATATTGCATTAAATAAAATAAAAAAAATTGCATTAAAATTGCTCTAAACTACGCTTCAGGTACTCGCTGACTACGGCAGCTCCTTTTCCGCCTATACTGCATCGGGTCCAGATTCCCACTGCCTACGGAAAAGTCTTTCCCGGGCTCTTCAATCTGGGTATTTATCGATGAGAGGTGGATCTGCTATTATTTAAAAACTATGATTTTAAAGATGACTATCTAAGCATTCATTAAATATTTTAGTTTGTAAAGTATATATTTTATAGCCTTCACTCTTTACACTGATTACTGTAAGATTCCGACCAATATAATAAATAAAAGAGAAAGTACATTTCTTTTAAAAGGAATTACATAAAAAAACAAGTAAATTTTAATTAAAATTTTAATAAGTTAATTATTTCTGTATATATTATCATTTTTTCCGATAAATACTATGAATTAAAAAAAAAAAATCCCTTTGAAAGGAATTAAAAATAAAATTAAAAATAAAAAGTTGTTATACTATATGGAGCAAAAAAAGTAGAAATACAGTTAGACCGTTCAAAATTGGTACAACTAAGTTTTAGAGGCCTGCAAGTCGAATGAGTATATTTTCGAAAGTGCAAAATTATTAAGAGTGGCGGGAAGGGGGGCGGCGGAGGAGCAAAAACTAAATAAAATAGAGTTAGATCACTTAAAATTGGTACATTGAGGTTTTTGATAGCAACATATCGATTGCGGTTATTTTCGAATTTATAAAACTTTTAGGACAGCCGGGAAGGAGGGAGTGAAGGGGCAAAACAATAGAAATAGGGATAGACCTTTCAAAATTGGCACGTATATGTTTTAGGGACCTACAAATCGAAGCAGATATTTTCAAAAGAAAAAAATTATTAGGATAGACGGGAAGGGTGGGGTGCGAAGGGGCAAAAATATAGAAATAAGAGTTAGAGTGTTGAAAATTAGTGTTACTAGGTTTTAAGGCCCGATAAATCGATTGCGAATGGTTTCGAAAGTGTAAAATTATTACGAGGGGCGGGGGGAGGGGCGGCGGACGCAGGGGCAAAAATTAAAAAGTTCAGATAGAACGTTGGAAATTTGTATTACTAGGTTTAAAAGCCCGAGAAAACTATTCCGGATATTTTTGAAAGCGTAAAATAATCAGGAGGGGAGGAAACGGTGGGTGAAGGAACATACGCGCTGTACGCGCGTGTATATGCTGCTGCAGGCAGTGGGGGCCCGGACCGATTATTCCACAGATGAGAAAAGAATTTTTTGTGTTTTATATTTTTCCCTTACGATAATATAGTGATTCATTACTGTCGAACATAAATGCTCGCTCGCAGCGCACAATGGCCAGCGCTGCGAAGGCAGTGGGGACCCGGTGCGCATTTTTCCCGATCAGATTTTTTTTTTTTTTTTTTTTTCTCTTTTTTTTCACATGATAAAAATTAATGCAATTTTGAGAATTCATAAATTATAGTGATTCATTTAAAAGTAGTAATCAGCGAGGCGGGCGTATCCTGCTAGTATAAAACAAAATTTAGACACTTCACATGACATATTGTAACTGGCGATTATAGTATTATTGATTATCTACATTTACATAAACATATAAATTAATGTTCTGAATTTAGACTACCTAATAAAATTAATATTGATCATAGTATTAGTCAGTTTTATTTGGACTTGTTTATATATAAAATTGCTATTGTAATTGTTATAAATTACTAGAATACTTTTAATATATAGAACATTAATGTATTAAAATTAATTTAAAAAGTCAACTTATTCAGTCTGATTTATTCAATATGAAAATGTAAAAACTAAGTAAACCAACATATCAACGCACTAGGTTGGTTTTCACCCCAGAGTTGGTTTTGTTGGAAGGTTTTCACCCCATCCTACTTACACCACGGGCATCACTCTATCCGACTGTCTTTTTTTCTTTTTTGGCGATGGGTAACCATTTTCGTGAGAGAGAGTTCTGAAACAAAGATGTCCTATAGACCGTAAGAAAATCTGTTTGGTCCTAGGCAGAACTTTTTAAAGTGCGATATTTATAAACTTGTATCCCGTTTGGGAACGTTTAATTGAAGTTGAACGAGATTACATTTCTGAATAAAAGGAACTTGCAGACTGGAGAAACACACAACAGTCTGACCCATCTTCAAGGAAGATTGTTTGATAACATTGAAAAAATTGTGCACCTCAATGAAATGATTTTATTAAATAATTTGTTTCTACGCATTTAAAAAACAAGAATGAAAAATCATGCAGTACGCATTGATTATTAAAACTTTCCAACTGTACGTACTTGTATCGTATAACTTTCAATGTCCTCTGGCTACGTTATCACACAATGGATAGACAGAAGGACTGAAAGGCATACACATAGACTAATTAAATTTATAATAACTCTTAAACATTGTTGGAAAGTGATAAAAATGCTTAATACAAAAGAAAATGCAGCCTTTAGATTCTAATTGCAGCTCTGAATGTCTCTGAATATTTTAGTTGTAGCCCTGTAAATCTGAAAGTTAACCATATCATATTCTATATAAAACATTATTTTAGCATATTAACGACAAATGACAATTTCTTTCTGATTTTTACAGTAGAAAGTTATTTAAATGTGATTTATAAAAATGTCTGTTCGAAAAACGTAGTGCATTGGCATTTTTTGGGGTGTCCCTAACCAGTTTCTAGAGGACCTATTAATGTCCTTTTAAATAAGAAACATTCCATAGTAAACTTGAAAAGCATTCATTTTTTAAAAAATTCTGAAAATATTTACGGACGTTGGAGACGGACAGATGGACAGTCGGACAGACAGATACAAAAAATGAAATCATACTGACACTTAAAAAATGTTAGAAAGTGTTAAAAACGCTTAATGTAAACGGAAATGCAATTCCAGCAAATTTCCAAAAATAGTCTTTAATGTAACTTAACATTTTTGTATGGTCCTTTAAATCTAATGCTTATCATAAAAAGCATTCTTTTGTGCATATGAATAACATATTTCAATTTCATTAAGATTTGTGTAAAGGTATTAAAATAAGGTTTATACAAATACCTCTCATAGAACACAATGCTTTGGAATACTTTCGGATGTCCCTGTACACAAACTAGTAGAGGTGCTCGCTCCATTTTGAATAGGGAACATCCGATAGTGAATTTGAATAACATATCAGTTTTAAGAAATTCCATGAATATTTACTTTAGTTAAAGCGCGGACAGACACAGACGGAGAGACAGACAAACCGAAGTCATTAACACTTTTCAACCTTGTTGGAAAGTGTAAAAAAGGGTTTGCCGCATAATGAAAAATGTAGCCTCATATTACGATAGACGGTTATGCAGACGATATGTAATTTTAAGAAGTAAATGCGATAAAAGGGACAAAAAAAAAAAAAAAAAAAGAAAAGAAAAGAAAAGAAAAAACGAAAGGTAAACTTATACTCACCTGATCTCCTTTCGGAAACAACAGCAGCACCGCTTTCACTTTCTTTGGCAAGTTCTCGAGGTGTTCGTCATCGACATCGATCACGTCGATCACACCCCAATCTTCGGGCAATCCAACATATGAGAGAAACTGCAATAGAAGATATATTAAAAGCAACAGATATAAAGCTAGATTTTATTAAAAACAGTATTTTTTATCAAGAACATTTTCATTTAATAAATATACAGGGTGTTCTGTTCTATCTGTACTCATCGGACATTTTCAACGAAAAACATATATTCAAACAGCTATAAATAGCTATATCCTCAACATATTTTCTCAGAAAAATGTTTAAGCGAAGAAACGCATTAATTTACAAAAATTATGAAATATAAGTGCTGTTTCACTGGTCTTAAAATATATTTATTACAAATTTCATTTTATTTTACGCTGTAGAACAAAATATTTCATTGTTAAATGACCCAAAAGGCTTATATATCTGCTAAAAAATTGGAGGACTTTTGGGGCTAAGAAAAGAGTATTATAGAAAATATTTCCCAGCAACTTAATTTTAGCAGCAATGTACAGCGCACTAAAAATTGAAATTATTTATAAAATGTAAAACAAAGCTTTAAGTACATGAAAGGTAACATCAAAATTTCCAGAAAACGGACATATTGTACACTACTTTTCATTTAATGACCAGACACATTCGATTTCAGACGTTTTATCAAATATCTGCAAAAACTACTGATGACTAATCCAGAAACTTTGGGTATATAAAGAACATGTTATAACCTCATGCATTTCAGCAAAAGTTTGGCCCAAGAAGGAGAAATGAGACTAGTAAGAAATTAAAGAAAAACTATTTAGAATTATTAAAAGAATCATGTTTGGGATCACCCTGTAAAAAAGTAATTCTTGAAATGCGTTCTGGTTGTAGCATATGATTATGAGGCTTTTTGTTATTTGTATGCCTTAATATGAGATTGCAATACATGGATATATGTTTCTTACACACACACACTATATATATATATATATATAAACATGCAGGGGGTATTAAATTGAATCTAATAATGCTATTTTTAAAAAAAGTACTACGTTAGACACAACATACTTCAGCAAATGTTTTGCCTCAAAATCAAAAAGAGGACCAGTAACAAATTGAAAAACAATGTTTCGGATCACCCTGTAAAAAGTAATGATTGAAAATGCGTTTGGGCTGTTCCCCTGCGATGAGGTTACACTTTATTTTCTATTTTATTTATATGAGATTGGCTCATATAATTATGAAAATAAAGTTTTCTTTAAAAGACTGAAAACCTTTCTTTATTATAACATTCAGGGCATTAAGACACGACATACTGTAATCAGAATATAAAAATATTAAGTATACCTAATGAAATATGAGAATATTTACCAAATAATTTTTAACTGCGCATGCGTAAAGTTTAACGAAATTTTATTTATATTATTTAATTAGCCAAAAGTATTGAGCTAGTTTTATGAAAACCTCAAGCAAATATCGTGAAAATCCAAACACTTACCATTGATAAAATGAACTATATATATATATATATATATATATATAATAATCTGGTGTGTCACTCACACGACTTTCTCTTACACTGAAATTTAATGCTATAAATAAAGGTTGGAGATTAAGAGGTAAGATAACGATGTTATGTAAACCTATGTTTAACAATTCAAATTAGGCTTCGGGAGAGCTTTATATGATAATTAGTTCTGTGAGAGGGGGGCTACCGCCCCCCTCAACCCCCCGTTTCATTAATGCACCTACATTTGTATAGAATTTAATTTGGTTATTAAAAAATAATTCTGTTTTTAAAAAATTATATTTTATGATAATGCAGACGATTTCCGTATTAGAGAAGTAGTATAACACCAAATATCCAAAAAAAGTCCATTTTATTCTCACTATTTTATTTATTTTTAATATTTTATTTTATCCATTTTATTCTCAATAGTTTTTTTTTTTTTCGTTAAAAGTAAAAAAAAAATCGATAACTTTGTTTTAAATTATCGCAGATCGATGGTTCAACCATTCGTTTTAAAGGTATTGGCGAGCTCTTTTGAAAGATACCCATCATGAAAATTTACTCCCCTCGAGGGGAGCTCCCTCCCCCCAAGGGGGAGGCGGTTGTCTATCTCTATTACATTATCTCTATTACCGGTTGTCTATCTCTATTACAAAAAATATATATTCGTTTCATTTGTTTTAGTGCAGTCTATAGACGTTAAACTCTACTTACCTGCAATTTCCCCCATAGACGTAATGTATTAGAATTCTTTTGATTGTCCCTGTACACGAACCATTTGCTTAATCTTAACGAAAAGCTTACTGTAGCATCCCTATATGATACACATTTAGAATACCAAATTTGGAATGTCTGCTACTATTTGTTCTTGAGATATGCTGATAACACACACACACACAGATCATTTGCTAAAAACACTATTTTCGTATTCAGGGGACCTCAGAACATGTAAATATAACAAAAACTCGCGTTCGAAAATTTGACCCCAAAACAATACTTTCTCTACCTTATGGGTAAGTAAAAAAAAAAAAAAAAAAAAAAAAGTATAAGATTTTACCCAAATTTTTATTCATTCAATTGTAATACACTTAGTGTTTATTGAATGTAAATAAATATTGATAAAAACTCCGAACATTCCCACCCTCTGAAATTAAATTTAAAAAACTAGGACATCGCACGTCAATTAACAGGAAAATCACCCTATTATACTTCTTTGAGATAAGAATCGTCTGCATTCATCATGGAAAATAATTTTAATAAAATGTAATTTAATAATTTGTAATGGGTAAATTTGTATAGGATTACATACAGAAGAAAGTCTTGTGGTGGCCACAACATACTAGTATTTTATTGGGGTGATTTGTCACTGAGTTACAATCGCCACCCCATCTAAACAGAGACTGTAAGGAATATATATGTATATATATTAGGAAAGGAAGAGGTAAAAACAACTAGTATCCGCAAATAAAGTAGAAAAATAATGTGAGGAATACCTAACGGAAATTATCAATTTGCATTTTGCTAACATTTTCTCTTTCCTTACGATCAGCACTTACACCAGTTATTTTTCTTTTTTCACTTTATTATCTTTTTTCACTTAAACATCGATAAACAAGATTTTGTATAAAACCCGCAAGCTAACATATTTTGATAAAATGGATCTTAAACGAGAATGTGTTTGTCTATATTCTATGAAAAAGTTAGAGAATTATTTTTAAAATCAGATGATTTTAAATGATGAATTTTTTTTTTTTTTTTTTAAAGTCATAAAATCATCTTAAAAGTATTTTTATGCTTGGTCGGTCGTGAAAATATGCTTTCAAAACATGAAGAGACGAGGTTGACTGAAGAGTGCAATATCAATAATGCGGAAAAAATAGAATTTTTCAGACATTTTCTTTTGGGAGATTATTCAAATTGTACATAAGTAAACTTATTTTATGTTACAAAAAAAAAAAAAAAAAAAAAAAAAAAGCGAAATTTTTTATTAATTTAAATTGTAAACACAAAAGTCGATGAACGCTAGTAAATTCCAGATTTTAGCAACATATAAATTAATATGTCATACGATACTGGATGACAAATTATACGAGCGCGTAACGAACATTCCTATTATCTTCTCATTATCTTATTTCATCCGCTAATGTCCCGTATCAAAAATAAAATAATTTCAATTAATTAACATGGTTTTTTAAAGATATAAATCAAAAATCATGCATATTATTACACCATAATTATTAAAGAGGACTTAATGAAATGGTACTTTAATATACCATTGATACAGAGGTCTAAAAAAGAACACCAGGACAAAAGTGCTAAAAAATAAAATTAAATAAAAATAATTCTGTATTTTTGAGATTAATGGATAATTCTTGAAGTAATAAATTATAATATAATAACTTGAAGTAATAAATATTGAACTATCCAAAAATTTTTCTGATTTAAAATATAATGGTTATCCCCTTCGTTTTATTAAAAGAATTTATAAAGAAGAGTTCTATTTTTCATATAAATCAGTTTATCCTAAAGTTAAAAATTTCACTTATCGTACTACTATCCCTTATTCTAAAAGGTATTTCCGAAAATATCTCTAAATTGCTTAGAACAGTTAATATCTCTCCTAGCTCAACTCCGTATTAGTAACTTTCTCTCAAACTTTAAACTCACTGCCCCCCCCCCTCTTAAACGTCTTGGTGTAATCTATAGTATTCCTTGTAAAAATTGTGATTCTACATATATCGGTGAAACTGGCAGAATAGGTGAAATTAGATTAAAGGAACATAAACGCTCATATAAAACAGGTGATTTAAGATCGAAACTTGTAATTCATTCTCTCAATAGTGATCATATTTCTGATTTTGAAAACTTTAAAATTTTAGCTTCTAATGTAAATATGTATGAATCCCGTATTTTTCTAGAGGGCGCTTTTACTAAAATGCAACATTCTGCCTTGAACGAGGCTAAAGCTATTCCTCCTGAATATTTAATCTTGTTATGATGTATTATGAATTTTTGTAAATGTTGTGCTTGTATGTTTGACACTGAGGAGGGCTAGTGTTCTAGCCGAAACATCTTTCGTGTATTTTAATGTTTTTTATTAAAATGTATTTTTAAAGTTCTAAATTTTTGTATTCTTTATCTCATTTTAAATATTACATTGGTTTTAATATAATAATGAGACGTATAAATTATGTTTAATTTTATTAAATTATAACATAGTTCACCTATATTATAATTGAAAAACAGCAATCAGAAACTGTTACTGGACTTTCAATTTCATCTGAAAGCGCTGTAGAACATTTTCTTGAACAAAACACGACTTCATGTCAGTGTTGCCAATTATGGGGATTTGTTTCTACCCATAGAGACTTTTAGCAGTTATTAATTTTCATTCACGATGTAGGGATGGAGTTTGAATTCGCGGGGACTTGCGGGGGGATAATTTTGTAAGAAATTTCATGGGGTTATGCGTGGATATGTTAATTTTTCCACTTTTTTCATGATTATTCACAAAGTAGGGATTTTTCATCGTTGTCAGTGGTAGAGCAAAATTTGAGTTGGCAACACTGCTTTATGTACAATTTGGTGCAATGGAGCGAGATTAAAGTCAATTATGTACGTTCGATCCTTATTATTTGCATAAATCTTTCTAAATTTTTACGACATTCGAAAGAAATTTTAATTAGGAGATGCCTTATTTATTTAGCTGTCAAATTGCACACACACACAAATGTTATACTTCGTGCATGCTCTGTTAATCCTTTATCTGCTGACAGTGTTTAAAGTACCATTATTTTAAAAAACACAAAATAGAATTTATGAAAGAAATGGGAAAAGTATTTTTAAGAATAGGTAGCCTTTTTTACTCAAGAAAGGATTTTATAGAATGCTGTCGCTGATTTTGCTTCGCATTTTTTACAATCTTCGCATATGTTTAGATACTTGCGGTCATATATAAATTAATCACAGCACAATTAATTAATTCATATATGACCGCAAGAATCTACCTTCAATCTTAAAATATAAAAATCATAAAAAGTAAATACATTTTTTTTTTTTTTTTTTTTTTTTTTTTTTTTTACACAATTTTAAGGTTCCAATATCTTTTTCGACCTCTATATACCAATGGTATCCTAAAACGTCACCTCACAAAATGCTCATTAATTACTATGACAAAGCCGTTGTGCATAATTTTTATTGAATATATCTTTAAAAATTACTCTTAAGTAACTAAAAAATATATGCTTCAAATACATATATTTTGCCTGCTTCATAATGCAATAAATAAAGAGTTAAATCAATTTTCATACAAATACTCATATTTCACAGAAAATTAATATTTTTGCATTCTGATTACAGTATTTTATTTTTAAAATAATTTTTATCGAAAGTATGTTAAAAACTCTGCATATTAAAAAAAAAAAAAAAAAAAAAAAAAAAAAAACACTTTTTTTTTGTGGAAAAGTTTATAAATAAATGCTTATAACTCCTTTTTATTTTTATTAACTTTTATTCTTGTTTGTTTGTCCGGTACAAATCTTGCAATCAAATTTTAACTAACTTCCCTACTAGCTAGACATTTTAAACTTTCACAATAGCTCTCAACCCGATGACAACACAATACTTCGAAGTCCGATTTTCGAATAGTTTTCTTATAATTAATTAAAATATGAAAATAATAACCTCCTAATACCTTATAAATAGCCATTAAAATATTAGGTATAATTTAATTGTCCCCCCCCCCCCCAAAAAAAAAAAAAAAAAAAAAAAAAGTTCATTTTCCTTCGACATAAAAATAAATAGATTTAATTTAACGTGAGCGTTGAAAAATTGCAAAAAGTTAAATTATGCATCTCACAAAAATTGACGTCATTATCACTTTAAAGATTTCATACGCATTAATAAAGAGCTAATGTAGTTAGTTCTATAGCTATGATTCAACAGAAAATTTAAAAACATGGTTTATAAAAAGTTTTTTATGTGTAATTATTTGACATGCTGTTACACAAATGCGTAGAGAAAATTGTACAGGGTCGGTATTGACATTTTCTATAGTTACAGATCATTTCACTCTTTTAGCAATACCGAATTGTTGGAAACACTCATTTTTATTTATTTGTTTATTGCTCCCTAATTATTGTGGTTACCAGATCTGCACTGATAAAGAAGTTGGTGATTTTGTTCCTTCCATCGCCAAAGTTTAAGAACATAAGTTATCAAATTGGCAGTTTATATAAAAAAAAAAAATTATACAGACACGACATTATTCATTATTTAAAACATGAAAATCTGACATTGACAGATTTTAATTTAGTGCCAGAGGCCTACTGCTAAACTTGTTAATATCGACAAATTCTTCTTTAGTTAATTCGTGACGATCTAAATTCCATGATAAAGTTTTCATTAAATCAAACCAATGTGTTTCAGCTGCAGATACTGTAACAAATAACGTTGGAAGTCCAAACTGTCTTATAGCCGCAAAACAATGTTTTTTCTCTTTTTCCCAATGAGGGGGAGGTGTGCCTTGGGGGGACTCCTGTCAAAGTTGGGCCTTGGGGGGGGGACTCATGTCAAAGTTGGGCCTTGGGGGGGGGACTCATGTCAAAGTTGGGCCTTGGGGGGGGACTCATGACAAAGTTGGGCCTTGGGGGGGGACTCATGACAAAGTTGGGCCTGGGGGGGGACTCATGACAAAGTTGGGCCTGGGGGGGGACTCATTCAATAAATCCCCATTCAATAAACCGACTGAAATAGGCCCTTAGCACTATTAAGAGTGACGTATAAAAATTCGACAACTGTACCGACTAAAATAGGCCTCTAGCACTAAAAAAAAAAAGTTCCCCCATAAATCTTGCTAAACTTTTGAGCAGGAGTGTATGTTAATTGCATAATAAATGCAATTAGCAATTTTAGTGCACGTAATTCATAAATAGTTTAGCAATTGACCTGATCAGATTTTTTTCAAATCAGTCCCCCCCCCCCCTCACCATTTGATTATTTTATTTATTTTTTGTGTGTGTAACTATTAAAATGTAATGTAACTATTAAACAACATTTAAAAGAAATGCCGTCCATAAACCATACTAGTACGAGAACCTTTTGTGTTTACCTGTATGCCAAACAAACAATACACAAAAATTTATACAGCTGATTTAATGCAATTCAAATATTTGTGCCAAATCTGAAGTCAGATGATATTATGATATATCGGAATTATTTTGTATTTCCCTGTAGATCAATTATTAAATTTATGCAAACTAATTTCTACAGGAAACATTCTAAGCACCCAATTAACGTATGCTATTTTCATGTTGTTGATTGCAGTGTAACGATATTAAATTACACTTAAATTGTCGTTTATAGATTGTAATGTGTGTGTCCTTGACACGATCTACAAGCATTATATACACAAAAAACGTCCAAGTAACTTAATTATTTGTACAAATTTTCCAGACAATCGGATTATTGCATAATTCTTTGGTGTATCCCTGTAAGTTAATTACTAATTTTATGCCTATGACGGAAATGGCACAGAATTCCCGTTGTTTTTCAGCATCTAATAACATAGGTTAATTTCAATATATCTGATATATAATGTTAAAAAACACTTAATATTGTGGATGTCTCATTTTCATCAAAGGTGTTGAGTTGGAAACAATTTAACCACTGTAGGCCTTGATTCTTTACTGTAATATCTCATAATGTCAGAAAATGTATTTGACAACATCTTTCATTGTTTTCAAGAACTGATATCGTCTAAACTAAAAATTTAGAACGTTTCTATAAAAAAAATCGCTAAATGCTAAACGAACATATTTCGACATATTTGCACTCAAAAAATAAAGTAAATAAAAATCATTTTAATGCCGTGTAGCAAGCTGTGCGTAAAACTTATTTCAATGAATTCAAAAGAGACCTACAGCGACGATGTGCTCGAGAAACCATAGTAACAGACAGACCATGACGTAGGCGCTTAATAATAATCTTGCTATATTTTAGTCATCAGAAAGAGAAGGTATATATATATATATATATATATATATATATATTCATCTTTTCAAAGTAGGAGAAAAGCCTTCTTTAGTTGTTTTATGACAATTTATTGATTTGCTTTTCTACGTAAAAATTGAATTTTGGTTTGATTCTGTTTTACAAGGTAATGTAGTCACCTCCCTTTTAAATAGGTGAAAAGAATCTCAACAAAAGGTGTTAGGCTCGAAACTGTTTCCCCTAATGGCATGAATTATTTTCACAAAAGAATAGATATTTAAAAATTAAAAATTTACCCATTTACATTTCCTCCTAGTAACAACATATACTTTTCAGTCTATTTTAAAATTTATAGTACTTACAGTTGATTTTATTATTTCATGGAGAGAGGGGAAAAAAAAAAAAAAACAGAAAAAAAAAAGTCAACATGGGTGGGATTCTTTGACAAATTTATATCACTCAAAGAAAGAAAAATAATTGCAGTAATTCCTTATATAAATTAAGCAACAACCAAAAACAATATATACATTTTCAACACATTCCTGTGAAGGTTTTGAAAAATGTAAAGGAATATTTCTAATAGATTGACATAAAAGAAAGGAGGATATCGTATTTTAAAAATAGTTTTTTATGTAATCTTACTTTAAAATTTTTATCTGTGCTTCGTAAACATCTAAATTTATACAATTTACAATAGTACTTCAGCAAAATTATATTAAACACAACATGAAAAACTAGGTATAGTTATAAGAAAATTTCAAATTGATAAAAATGTATAACTGAACTTTTAAAACAAATCAAAAATTTAATTAGAAAAAAAAATCCATTCTTTATTCTTACTTTTCATTAATTTATCTATTTTTCTATTAACAGTTAAATTTATGAAACAGACAAGATATTCTATATTTATTGTTTTATTTATTTTTGTTATTTTAGCAAATATTTCTCCGTCGAAAAAAAAATTATTCAGACTTCTGTTCCACATGACTTATAGTTCAGAAGTGAAAACATACATCATAAGATAATATGTATAACGTGTCGAGTCGCTTGCAAATCGTTCTTCGAATATTTTCTCTCCATTTGAAACGCAAAATAAAAGTGAAATGGTTGTTTTCAATCGAATCGATGTTTGTGTTTGCAGAATGTAAATTTTAAAAATGTGTATTCATGTATTGTTTACTAGTAAATAAAAAGTGATCTTTATATATAAAACATTTTCTTTTAAATCTTTTTTAAATCTTGCATACTGTCATTCGAAAATACATCTTTGCTCTACAAACTTACATGCATAAAAATATCCAAGTTTTACCTAATATAAATTCAAAAGCTATAATATTGAACTGTTATATATACTTAAGGCAGGGTTGGCAGGTTTTTGAAACAAAGTTAGCAGGTTTTTGTTACCGAAACAACCATCTACATTTTTCAGTCATTATCACTTTTGACACTCTATATGTCAAAGACTTTTCCTAAGTTTGCTTATTTTGCATTGCTTTGCTAATAAATGATCATTATGGCAAATGATATGAGCGTTAGTTATAGGTCTTTTACATTAAAATGTGAAAAAATTTACACATTTAACGACATATGGAGACTAATTATATGAAAAATTCTTTCGAAAAGAATAAAAATTACCTATGCTTTAGAATTTTGTTACAGAATGGTCGTTACTGAAAATTGCTTGCTTAAAATTTATACACTTGATAAAAAGATGCACAAAAAAGAAATCGAATACAGTATCGTTGATTGTACAAATTGACTCACCAGAGAAAACCAGTTCAGCCCAATAATTAACTGATATATATATTTTTAATTTTTGGTCAGCTGAAGTCTTTATTATTATTTTCCTTAATAATGGCTTTTTTTGCAGATCTTCTGGTTTTTAACCTGCTTTGTTTAATTGTTCCCGCAGTGTTTTTGAAGAAAGTATTTTGCACACTTTTTTTTTTTCCCCCCTAAGTTCTGAACATGATACAAATCGAGTTTTTAAACATTTGCAGTCACCTCACGGTCTTCTTGCTTGAATGAGCAACATGGCTTCCTAAAGCCAAATTTCCAGTTTAAACAGTCAAAAAAAATTATATCTTGCTAAAACCCATCTCCCCAATATCAAGTTAACATTTAATTATTTTGCCATTTCACGTTTTTTTTTTTTTTTTTTTTACTCTAAAATGAATACTTTTTGTGGTATCGTTAATTGCCTTATCCTTGCCATTTTTGAAATACTTTCTAAAATTACAATTTTCCTGACAATTACATTTTGTTTATAACACTGGGCTTAACCCTAAAGTGTACATGGAGGATGACGTAATAAAAATCAGCTCAAAAATTTGCTTTTTAAACAATAATATTGGCAGTTGCAGAAAAAGGAAAAAAAAAATATTCAAGTTTTTTTTTTTTTTTTTTTTGTCCCTTAGTATGTAGCAGACATGGATCCTTAAACGAAAAGCAATTAAAATGATTGAAATATCATAAATCGATTTGAAGCTAATTTCAATAATTATATAGAGTCGGTTAGTTCTTGATTCAAAAAACAAGTTACCTCAGCAATTCTTCGTTCTAATTTTCCTTGCCCGCATTCACATATTGAGGCTATTACATAAGAATCTCAAAAGAGACTGACTCAGTTTGCGAAGAGAAAATGGAGATAATTTGGAAAATTTTTGCAAGAGAAAATCGATCGATAGCACACGTGGAACCCTGGTCTAAGCTGGAAAGAAATAAACGAAAGAAGGAAACGATCGAAAAATAACGGAGTCTCGCCGCCAGACAAACAGCCGATTAGGCGCACAGCTTTCTTGTTTCAGTTCAGAGAATTAATGAAAATGGAGCAGCCAATTTCATTAATTTATTATCAAATAATTAAAATAGAGACACTATGCAATGACAAAGTTGCTTCTTATAAGGCAGTATTTGAATGGGGCATTATTTAAATTAATTTAAAAATTTCTGATAAAATATATATGTGAATAATTATGCAAGCTTCTTCTTTAAATAGAAAGGGTAAAAAAAAAAAAAAAACTTTTTTTAAAACACTATTTGAAACATGCTTGAAAAATGCGTCATTTATGGATCCTGAGCGCACTTAAAAACATTCTGCGAATATTTTTTTTTTTTTTTTTTTTTTTTTTTTTTTTTTTAACATTCTGCGAATATTTATTTATTTATTTATTTATTTTTTATTAGTGCTAGAGGCCTATTTCAGTCGGTACAGCGTTCTCGAATTTTTATACGTCACTCTTAATAGTGCTAAAGGCCTATTTCAGTCGGTTTATTGAATGGGGATTTATTGAATGAAGTCCCCCCCCAAGGCACAACTTTGACATGAGTCCCCCCAGGCCCAACTTTGACATGAGTCCCCCCCCCAAGGCACAACTTTGACATGAGTCCCCCCCCCAAGGCACAACTTTGACATGAGTCCCCCCCCCCAAGGCACAACTTTGACATGAGTCCCCCCAGGCACAACTTTGACATGAGTCCCCCCCCAAGGCACAACTTTGACATGAGTCCCCCCCCAAGGCACAACTTTGACATGAGTCCCCCCCCAAGGCACAACTTTGACATGAGTCCCCCCCCCAAGGCACAACTTTGACATGAGTCCCCCCCCCAAGGCACAACTTTGACATGAGTCCCCCCCCAGGCACACCTTTGATATGAGTCCCCCCCCCAAGGCACACCTTTGACATGAGTCCCCCCCCCAAGGCACACCTTTGACATGAGTCCCCCCCCAAGGCACACCTTTGACATGAGTCCCCCCCAAGGCACACCTCCCCCTCATTGGGAAAAAGAGAAAAAACGTTGTTTTGCGGCTATAAGACAGTTTGGACTTCCAACGTTATTTGTTACAGTATCTGCAGGTGAAACACATTGGTTTGATTTAATGAAAACTTTATCATGGAATTTAGATCGTCACGAATTAACTAAAGAAGAATTTGTCGATATTAACAAGTTTAGCAGTAGGCCTCTGGCACTAAATTAAAATCTGTCAATGTCAGATTTTCTTGTTTTAAATAATGAAATAATGTCGTGTCTGTATAATTTTTTATTTATTTTATTTATTTATTTATTTATTTTTGTCGAAGTGTTACATTTGGGCATCAGAAACAAGAATCCATAACAGCAAGTTATTTCTTAGCTATGAAATTACTGTCCACGCGCTCGCGGAAGAAAAATACTTAATTCATTATATTCGTCATTCAAACCAATGAAATGCGGTCGCTTCAGCAAAAAATCAAATGAGGTAAAAAATGAAATCTAAAAAAATATAGACAAACGTAATCTTGAAAATAGTTTAAAAAATAAATAAATAAATAATAAATAAATAAATATACCATTAAAAATTCTGTCGGAGACAGAATTTAGTTTAGTATGGCGGACTATTTAATTTCAAGCTGTAAAATTTTTATTTTTTATTTTTTATCTAATTTTTTTTTACCGTAAAACTGGGATACGTACTTTTTAAAATGACTGAAATGAATTAAAATGAAGTGTTTCATACTCCAATTAATTTACTCCAATAAATATTCTCCAATTAATTTTACTCCATTAATTAAACATACTCCAATTAATTTTAAAAATCTAATTGTCGTGTCGAAAAACTGTTTGCACCCCTGAATTCAGAAAAATTGCCCCTTTCATTTGGTACCAAATTTGTAACGATAAGACTGATATTTCTAATTTATTTTCGTGTTACAAAAAACTGGTCTACAAAAACTCCAGATTAAAACTAATAGTCTTCCAGCCTTTTAAAAAAAAGATAAAAAGCACTTTTTGTGCACCATGTTTTAAATTTTCTGTTGAATCATAAACGCTACCGAATGCAGCGGGAACCAGGAACAATTGGCTAAAAGTATTAAAAAAAATTCATTGTTATCGTGTTTTGAGCTATTATAAAAGTTTCAAATGGCTAGCTAGCTAGACGGGAAGTTAGTTAAAAATCGATTGCAAAGCTTTGTACTAGTAACGCTGCCGAAGGCAGCAGGAACCCGAACCAGTTGGCTAAAAGTACTTAAAAAAAATGTATTTTCACCGTGTTCTGAACTATTCTGAAAGTTTCAAATGTCTAGCTAGTCGGAAAGTTAGTTAAATAAATTTTCTATCGAATCATAAACGCTGCCGAATGCAGTAGGAACCTGGAACAGCTGACTAAAAGTATTAAAAAATGTATTGTCACCGTGTTCTGAGCTATCCTGGAAGTTTCAAATGTCTAGCTAGTCGGGAGGTTAGTTAAAAATCGATTGCATAATTTGGACTGGACAAACAAACAAGAATCGAAGTTAATAAAAACATGGTAAAAATATCTTTAGAGCTATAACGACGTCAATTTTAGCCTGCAAGTTTAATTTTTCACAAAGTTTTATATCAATTTTAATATTTACGCATGAATTTTTTTTCATTTAAAAATAAATTAAAATCAACTCGTCAACTTTTTTGGCAACAATTAAAAATTAAAATAAATTATGTATTTTTGTCTAAACTAGTATGTTGTGGGCAAAACAAGACTGTCTTCTATATTTTACTATACAAATTCACTAAGTGCAAATAATTTATTAAAACTATTATTTATTAAAATTATCTAACATGATGAATGCAAATGGTTTTCATCTTAGAGAAAACTAACACAAACTATCCAAAGAAAGACAGTTTTATTGTTTATAAATAGCATCTTAAAAAATGCGTTTTGATAATGGTTATCTCACATATCAAGTTTTGTACAGTCATGTGCCATAAAAGTTGTCTTCGTTATCAAGGAAAATTTGCAGTATAGCAGCACCACCTATTGGCCGATAAGCATCCAAACTGAATCGACATAATGTCTAAACATTACCTTCTTACATATGAAGTTTTGTTTGATGATACGCAGTAGAACCTGAGATACAGTCTTCCCTTAAATTGCAGAAATCGCTGTGTAGCAACGCCACCAGTTGAGCGGTTGACACCAAAAGTTGATCGTCACTAATTTAGGTCAAGGTGCAGCTACATATAAATTTATATGCAACTCTGTGTAGCAGTTCCTGAAATATAGCCTTCCCTTAAATTTCGGAAATCGCTGTATAGCAGCGCCACCTGTTGGCCGATAAGCATTCAAATTGGATCAGATTAATGTCTCATAAGGGACTTTTCAGATATCAAGTTTTGTTTGATTTTACGCAATAGAACTTTAAATCCTCCCCTTAAATTATGGAAATAGCTGTAAAGCAGTGCCACCTGTTGAGAGGTTTGAATGTATGTGAAATACTCGAAGGAAGACATTTCAATCAGTTAGAAATTTCTATCATCTTACTTAACGAAGTTATTAATTAAAAACGTCGGATTTATAAAGGTACTCTATTTGCCCTCTTACGAATTATTTCTGTTGTTACATAATTTTCACAATGACGTCATTTTCCACAGGAAAATTCTGTACTGATAAGTATAAAGGATTTAAGTCCAAAAATGTCGATTTTAAGTAACGTACATAGTCAGACTCAGAAAAAAATTCTCAATCGATTGGTATAAAGGATTTAAGTCTATGTCATTTAGTCTTTGAGAAAATCGATTGGTAAAAAAAAAAGGTTCAAGTCAGAAATTTACCATTCATGTATGGTATAAAATATTTAATTCAGTTTTTCCTGTTTTTAAATGAAGGTTGACAATCACTGAATAGTATAAAGGGTATAAGTCAACAAAATCCCTTTTTCCTAATCGATTCTTCTGATTAGATTTTAGTTAGTATAACTTTATTTTTAGTCTCCTGAAAAATCAAGAATATGGATTTAAATCCTTTATACTTATCAGTACAGAATTTAAATGTGATCAATAGTGTAAAAAAAAAAATAAAATAAATGTCATTGTTTCTATTGTAATCTGCAAATACCCTTTTTTTTTTTTTTTTTTTTTTTTTTTTTTTTTTAACTTTTAGAAAATTATTTTTCTTACTGGCAATTTCTTATGTTGTTTATAAAAATTTTGTGTTCTTTTTTAGTGAATAAGGAAATAATTTCGTGTCTGTATAATTAACTGTGTTTCTTTCTGCCTTTAAAATGTTTATCTTTTTTATTTAAAAACATATTTTAAAATACTTCGAATATACTTTGACATAAAAAAATATGTAGGTTTAAATTCAAACTCATTTATACATGAAAGAATCTTCTAATTTAGCAATGATAATTTTTTAACATTACAGAATTAGACATTTCCGTGATACATTACATATTTCTAATAATGGCAATAAAAAAAAATCACTACCTAAAAATCTTAATCAATAGAGTAGATTTTACTCTTCATTAATTTAAGAAATAGATAGAAGAGAAGTTATTTTTCAATTTCGTCAAGCAATAATTTGCAGCTTAGATTTATTTATTTTTTATTATTTATTTAATGTTTATTTATATATGTTATTATGGATTTGATAAAATAAATGTTATAATTTTTATGGGACAACTCATTTAAGAACTAACTTTAAGCAAATTTTCAGAAAATTTACTTCTTAAAAATATGTATAAAAAAAAATAAGTAAACGGTCGTGTTTCCTTTATTTTTTCTTATTACTCGAAGTATTTTGAAACAATTACTCTTTCTTAGGTGCTTAATGACTAGCGTCGGTAATATAATTTTTGGCGACTTTTCTATTTCGCCGGCGCAGGTGATAAAGTACCGGAGAGAATTAATAGTTAAAGCTGTAGGAGATTTTTAAATTAAAATAATAATAAACTTTTTTCTTTTCAGATATTTTCGAATGTGTTAAATTATTATCTAGCTGTACATTAAAAATATATACAGAGAGTTTAAAATATTTAAAAATCATTACGTCTCGTAGTTAAACTAAATTTTAATCACATTAAAAACCGAGACAGACAATGTACACTAAAAATATACAATTTAAAACATTAAAAACACAAAACATAAATTTAAACCTTTCGAGCCTTTTACAGGCTCCTCATCAGTAAAAACATCAAATGAGAAGAACAACAGACTTTCATTAAGAATCAATCTTAATGAAAGTGTTGTTCTTCTCAGCACATTTGATGTTTTTACTGATGAGGAGACTGTAAAAGGCTCGAAACGTTTAAATTTATGTTTTGTGTTTTTAATGTTTTAAATTGTATATTTTTAGTGTACATTGTCTGTCTCGGTTTTTAATGTGATTAAAATATACAGAGAGTATTTTATACTGCCCTAAATTAACTAAAAAATTCAATAGTAAAAAGTATAGGTATTAGAAAAAATAGGCACTAGACATAATTTTTAAAGCAATTATACCAAAAATTCATCGACAAATAGTGACAAAATTTAAAAGTCGCTAAGGCGTTCATATACTGAAGCTGTAACGCAAAATGGTCTAGATATTACGAATTTCTTTCTATTATTCTAAAAAAAAATTACTGATTTTTAGCATATTATTTCATTAAAAAACTGGTATTGAATATTATGTATTTCAATTTACATTGAATATGGGCATTTCTGTAACACTTTTTTGCTTTTGTCTTGTGTTATGCACTATTAATTTTCCTATTCAGCGAAAGACAAAGAATCGAAGAGGCGAGCAGAGCGCCGCAGGGGTTAATAAGTGAAGCGAGTCGGGTGTTGGTGAGTGGAGCGAGCAGGGGGCAGGCCCCCTAGTTTTAATAAATAAGTAAAAAGATAAATAATATAACTGGTAAGAGAAGATGCCCTTTCTCTCTAACTTTTTACATTTAACAATCCAAAATTATAACTACAAAATAGAAAATCGATAAAATAAAAATTAAATCGACAGCATTAATAGGAGAAGAAATAACCACCGCCGATGTCCGTTTACTCCATTTAGACAGACATAGCGACAGCGTATTTAATACACTGCACAACAAATAAAAGATCGATACCTGAAGGCCAGCAGACTTCATTTCACTTCACTTACCTTGTTCATGACCTGAAAATAGACAAAAAACCATAGTTACTAACGATATTGGATGACATTCCTCAGTGATACAAATAAAATAACGTCGAAAGTTTGAAAACTAATAAAATTAAAAAGACAAATGACATCCTCAGACAGTAAATATAAGCAGGAATTTTATAAGAAATATCGGAAAATTTTTAGTATTGCTTTAGGTATAAAGCAACAGAAATTAGTATCTTTCAACATTTTGTGTCTAAAAGAACTTAGAAGTTTTGCATTAGGGTATCCAAATTTAAATAAAGTTTATTTAATACGTTCATCAAAAAAATATGTTTTTGTCAGTTTGGTGTTGAATTGAAATGTTTGTTTAAAAACTCAAACATTAAAAAAAGAAAAAAAAAAAAAAAATGAAAGTTGGATATTTTTATTAAAACTTTGAATACATTTTTATATGAATTCCGTTCGTATAACGTGATGCATTTAAATTCTTTTGTATGTCCCTATACAGTTATCCCATACAGCCACTGATATCCATAAGACATCTAAATTACATCCAAATGATCCTTCAAAGGTAACAAAATATCTAAAGAATGTCCGTTAAAAGTTCTGGATATCCTGTGCTAATTATAAATATCTATTAGACGTTTAAATATGGACGAAATTTAGACGTGCCTTTTTCGATGTCTAATAGACGTAATATGTTAGATCAAAACAAGATTTAGATGTTTTCAATATCTATTAGATCTAATAAGTCCAATTACTGGATATTTGGTTGGTTGGGTTTTACGTCGCACTAGTGCTGCGCAGATGGGTGATTGGCGATGGTCTGGGACACACCCCTAGAGGTGGTCCGGAGACATGCTATCACAATTCTGATCCCCCACGAAAGGGATGGCTCTCCCGCTTCGGTGACCCCCAGAGGTATAATTTTTGATGGGGACACGGAGGACATTGCGGCCACGACAGATTTTACGTGCACTAGCCACCATTAGTGTACACGACGGTCTTTGGCCGGCTCGAGTACCGAACCCGCAATCTTCCAATTACGAGGCCGGCGCTCTACCGACTGGGCTACCGCGGCCCCTGGATATTTGGAGATTAATTGGATATGTAACAGACATTTTATGGATGTAAAAAAGAGTGACATTTGTCGTGCTAATAGATATCTGTATAGGGTATTTACAGAAGTTTAATGGATCATTTTTTAACTTTTATGAATACTTTATGAATGTAAGTGGCTGTGTGTGGGATGTGATCTATCTAAAGAAGCATAATCTTCAATGGTATTACGATCTTATTATTCACATACTATTCTCGCATATTATATAATGGTGCTAATTGCACAAAAACCTCCTTAATGTAATCATCCAACTCCCTTAAGGAAACAATCCCTTTAAAATTCCCTTTAAAAAAAAAAGAATAAAAATAAAACCAAAAATAAAATTTTTATTTTGAGGACTTATGGTAAATTAAAGTTAAGATAAATAATTCGTTAAGAATATTTTAACTTTAACAAAATGTTCTAGAAAAGAAATAATTTATCTCACTTCAGATAGTACAATCCTAATTAAGCGGAAAAAGAGGATTAAATGAGCATTTAGAGAAAAGAAAAAGCGGAAGAAATTCAAATACATACACGGATTACACTAAATTTGGGAGACATCCAAGGAACAAAGTGTTAAGCGGTTGGAAGGAAGATGAGTTTTTTTTTTTTTTTTTTTTTTTTTTCCTTTCCCTCTTCCAACATTTTTCTTTTCTAAAAGATGCACTTGTAATCTTATATACTTTCAGAGAGATTAAAAATCTCGGTTAACAGCAATTTAACAAGCTAGCTTAACCTTTGTCTCTTTTTATTACGTATTTGAATGTAAGTTTGAAAAAAAAAAAATAATAAGTAAATAAAAAAATCATACTCCACATTGTCAACAAGGATTCTCAGATTTTTCTCACAAGTATTTTCGTTTTCTAACTTCGCTCAATTTTAACTTTATGAGTCTAGTAAGAGTATCAATCTATTTAAAATTTTGTGTTTTTTTTTTTTTTTTTTTCTTCAAGAAAACAAATTTAAGCTGACTGGTAATTAAACTTTTTTAAATTAGTCATTCTGAAATGTGTTGTACCACATAAATCAATCATTAAATAAAAAAAATCTATGAAAATATAAATTCAATAAATGCTTTTTTGAACAGAATTGACGAAGAAAATAAGCGAAAAAAACGTTTATTACTTATGTTTTAAATAGTTTATTAATTATATTCTGAAACTTTTGGGTTTTTTTTTTTTTTTTCCGTGAAATATATTTAGTAACTAATCCAAAATTATTTTAAAAAAGTCTCAACTTTCTTTTATCTATATAAAATATGATAAAGACGGTATTATTTTTGAGTCAAATTTTCAAAGCTCAGTTTTTGTTATATTTACCCGTAATGCAGTTCCCTGAATACAAAAATCAGATTTGCAATAGTCGGTTGCTGTTCGTCTGTTTTATCAGTATATTTTAAGAACAAATAGTAGCAGAAAGTCTGCACTCTATTCTAAATCTATATAATATAAATATGCTACACTATATTTTTTATTGAAGTTTTCGGAATACTAAAAAAAGTCGAGTTTTAGTTTATCAAGTTTTAGAACATGCTGTCGTTTATAAATGAGTTTGAATTTGACTAAAGTATTTTTAATGCCAAAATATATCCGAAATATTTTAAAATATATTTTTAAGTAAAAAAGATAAATACATTTTAAAGACAAAAAAAAAAAAAAAAAAATGCAGTCGATTATACAGACACAACATTTCATTATTCATTAATATTAATATATATATATATATATATATATATATATATATATATATATATATATATATATATATATATATATATATATATATATATTTGCCAGTAAGAAAATTAATTTTCTAAAAGTAGAAAAAGAAAGACATCTACAGACAACAAATTACAATCCTAAATTCATTCTTTCATAGAAAATAGCTAAGATAATGATTATTTATTTGGTGATGGCAAATTTCTTTATTACCAATAGCAACATTGACTTCCCCCCCCCCCCCCCTCCAAACACCATGGATGATATTTTATATTTCCTGGTAATTGTAACGTCATAAGACTGAAAGAACAACGATTTGGAGAAATTATTTGCATGCTTGTCAAATAGAGTATCTGTATTAACCCGACTGTTTTAGGTTTAGTTCAGTTTATCTCCTCGTATATCTGCGATGCAATCATCATGTTCCAAATGCAAAAAAATACCACGGATTTTTTTTAGCAAAATTGTTCTTTTATAATATAGCAGAAAAAGTCATTTCTTATATTTTAATTCTGATGGCAGTCTAATTTTAAGAAGAGTAATTACCTAGCGCGTCATAATAAATAATTGCAGGAAATTCAAACGCTGTATTTGTATCTTGAAGTTTACATGAGGTTGCTACTGAAAAGTTTACTGAAGATTAATAAGTTTCGAAGAGTGTTGCGAGTGAAAGTTGTTTGAATAAACCTTTAAATTTAATAAACAGTCATGGATCCTATATAAATATAGGTTCTCTCTTCAACCGAAGGATTGAGGGGACTGTAGCCTCCCCTCACAGAATTATTCATCAAATGAAATTGTTCCTTAACCTTCTTTTTAACGTATGCATACAGTATCAGTTATTTTATCTTTTAACATATTATCAGTCTTTAAAGTATAGAAATGCAGGGTAAGAAAGAGTCGCGTGTGTATCACATCAAATTATTTTAACCGATTCCACTTATATAATAAAAAAAAAAAAAAAAAAAAATCCCGTAGGTTTGATTGAAAAAAAAAAAAAAGTTACTTAACTAACAATCTAGTAATGTTACGTTTCAGACTGAAAAAATTCTTTAGTTCTTCCTCATACTAAAATATGTTCTAACGATTATGTGCCATTCTTTCGTGACAAAATCATTTTCGAATAGGCACTATATTTCTCCCCTGAAGCTGTGTCTCTTAAAAATACAGCTAATGCATTCAGAAATAGACAGGAAACCAATTAAACAACTGACTTGGATAAAAACGTCAGTATCAAACAGTTCTTCTATAGATATGACACCGATTTTTTTATAATCTGAACCATTTGCCTAATCAAAATATATTTGTACAAAATAAGCGCCAAAGGAAGCACTAAAAGTTATATTAAAAAAAAAAAAAAAAAAAAAAAACTTTAAATAGATGGCAATTTATTACCATCTCTGTGTGTGTGTGCTTTTTCTTATTCTGTAAATGGAATTTCATGTAATACGAATTTTCCAATATCTCATCTCAAAATATCGCTTGAGCTCCCCCCCCCCCTCCCTATTTTATTCATACGCATAGAACATTTTACATTTGTAATTTTACTTTATGACTTTCACATTAATATTTTCTGTTCCTTGAAAGTAAAATTATAAATTGAAGATGGCTAAGAACGTTTTAGAGTTTTATACTTAGAGAAAACAGAATAATTGAAGTTTTTTTTCTTTTTTTAGGGTGGTGGGGGGGGAGGAGAGGACCTGGTTTACTATACTGTACTACACATGATTTATTAAACGAATGCAGACTATTTTCATCTTAGAGATGTTAACACTAAATATCCAAAGAAAATCAATTTTATGCTATAAAGAAGGTATCTTAGGAAAGGAAACTTTTTTTTTTTCATTTATCTAAAATGAGAATCTATAACTTTGTTTCAAATTATCACAGATCTATGGTTTAGTCATCCGTTTCAAAAGTATTGATGAGTTATTTTGAAAAATACCCGTATTGAAAAATTTCTCTCTGGGAAGGGGGGGGGGGGACGATGACCCCCTACATATACAAAAGAAAAAAAATTTTTTTTTCACTTTCTAATAGAAATGTTAAAAGTAATTCTCATTATCTACATTTATACGAAATTTTGTCCTGTACTGCCAGATTTAAAATCATGAAAAAAAAAAAAAAAAAAAAAACGAGATGACAGCGCTACCTGTTGAGCAATTCATCGCAAAATGTAATCAGCACCAATTTTATCAAAGTCCAGCTAAATACTAAGTTTGCTGGGGTTTCATTGATTAGTTCACGAAATACAACGTCTACAAAAATTTTGATATACATTTTTTCTAAAAATAAACATGTTCAAGATGTCTCAAAACATAAATCCAACGAATACAGGAGTTGGAATATTTTCACGAATTCAATACTTATGTATACATGTATAAAGAAAAAAACTACTAAACAAAAAGATAATATAATCATTTTAGTGCTCGAAAAAAGTGCTGGAAAATTAAGAATAAACATATTTTCAAATATTTTTCTAATCGATATTTAACTTATAAAACTAAAGCAATATTATAAAATGTTAATAATTTTATAGTAATTTTCTCTTTTTTTTTTTTTTTTTTTTTTTTTTTAACTCATCCTAATAAAAAGTCATTTTTTAAGTTTTTAATAAAACCAGAAACATAAGTTCTGTATTTAAAAAAAAAAAAAAAAAAAAAAAACCTTGAGTTGCGTTTTTAATTACCTTTGAAAACATAAGTTAGAAACATTTATAATACGCATGTTTCAAGAAAGATTACAAACTTCTCTCACCATATTTTCAATGAAAACTCAAAATTTAAGTTAAAAAAAATTTAATTCGTGTATTATAAATTCATTTTTTGCAACTTATTTTACTTAGTCTAACACTTAACTTATGATTTTTCGGCAATTGTCCCATTCAACTATTGAAGCAACTCGTGCAACCCAAAATGATTTTCAAGTTTCTTTCAAAAGAAAATAACTGTCTAACAACACATTCAAATTATTATAAGAACGAAAAATCATGCGGTACGCATTGATTATCAATACTTTTCAACTGTACGTAATTGTGTCGTATAAAACTTTCAATGTTCTTTGCCTCCGTTATCACACAACGGACAGACAGTAATTCTGAAAGGCATACAGATAGACTAATTGAATTCCTAATTATTCTTAAACACTTATAAAGTGTTAAAAACGCTTAATACAAAAGAAAACGTACCCTTTAGATTCTAATTGCAGCCCTTAATGTATCTGAATATTTTAGTGAAGCCCTGTAAATCTGAAGGCTAACCATATCGCATTGTATTACAAAACATTTAGCATACTAGCAATAAATGTGTATTTTTTGTGATTTTTACAGTATTAAGTTATTAAAATGTAATTTATAAAAATGTCTGTCCTAAAACACAAAACATTGGCATTTTTTTTTTTTTTGGGGGGGGGGTGTCCTTGTACAGAAACCAGTTGTACAATACTTATTAATACCATTTTAATTTAGGAACATTCCATAGTAAACTTTAATAATATTTCTTTTTAATTCTAAAAATATTTACGAACACTGGATGCGGGCAGACAGACAGATACAGATGGACAGTCGGACAGACGAGACATACACAAATTGAAATCTCATACATGCATAAAAATCATTAAAAAGTGCTAAATCATTTAATGCAAACGAAAATGTAATTCCAGCAAATTTCCAAAAAGAGCCCTTAATGTAAATGAATATTTATGTGTGGTCCTGTAAATCTAATGCTAATCATATACTACATTCTGAAGAAATCATTCTTTTGTTCATATGAATGATAACTTTCAATTTCATTAAAATTTGTGCAAAGTTAATAAAATTTGGTTTATAATACATACCTCTTGTAGAAAGCAATGCTTTAGAATACTTTCGGGTATCCCTCGTACACTAACCAGTAGTGGTATTCACTCCATTTTGAATAGGGAACTTCCGATAGTGAACTTGAATAACATATCAGTTTCAAGAAATTCCGTGAGTATTTACGGGAGTTAAAGGGGGGACAGACAGACAAATTGAAGTCATTGACATTTTTTAAACTTGTTGGAAAGTGTTAAAAACTACATTATAATACATATATTAATTAACGTAGTTAAATATCATAATGGTCAGTTCATACGTGCTAAACAGAAGTAAAATCTATCAATGTTCTATTTCACCCATATTTTAAAATCTACTAGGTTGTGATGTGGTGGTAATCACAAGATTTTCTTCTATATTTTCCTATAGAAATCCACGGAGTCTAAATCATTTATTAAAATTATTTGCCATAACGGATTTAGATTATTCTCATGTCAGAGAAATGTAACACTGCATCTCCAAGGAAAGTTAATTTTATGCTCTACAGACGTTTTTTTAATCGATTAATTAGATTTTCTTTATCGATTTTTAATCGATAACTCTGTTTTAAGTTATCACCGATCTACGATTTAACATATTCGTTTTAAAAAGGATTCTTTCTTATGAAAAATAATCTTACTGAAAATTGGGGAGATAAATACTACCTTTAAGGAGCAGGAAAGCGATGCTCTTATATATACAAATATTTTCCTAGTTGACTATCACTAGTATAAATATAATTCTTTTTTAATTTTATAATGATTATTAAAAAATTTTTATTGCGCACATTTACGAAATTTTGTCCTACAATGCCATGTTAAAATTTTAGAACAAAATTAGAAACCCTGTATCAAGAGAGACTGGATATTTGCGCGCCAGCATTTCTACGAAATCCGCCACGTAAGTGCCAGTTGCTCCATTGCTTGCCATTATGCCGAGCAAGATTTCTTATCATTTTTGTGTCATATTTGCAATAGAATTTACTATGAATTACATTACGATACCAGCAGTTAAACTGCTTTTGTTTTGGAAATTTTCTGAAACATAAAATGTTTTAATTATTTTGTAATACGTATTAAAAACTTTGGCTTCTGCTATGTTGCATGCTACATTTTAATGTGTTTTAGTGTACTTTTTATTTAATTATCCGAATCCTTACCTAAATCATCTGGAAAATTTGGCAGGTATTTCCCTAATATATTTTAAAACACACATTTAAAATATTTAAAAAAATATGTTTTTTTAATTAATTCCCAGTATACAAAATGTATCCGCTTTAAAATACACACATAAAATTAAAGAAAATAAGGTGTACATGTTTTACTAGCATAAAAAATATAAATTTCTTTTAAATAATGTTTTCCATAATAAATTTTACAAATAATGCTTAAAAAAATTATGAAAAAATACCATGTTTCTTTGCATAATATTCTTACAAAATAAAAAAACAAAATCAATGAAATAATCAGACATAAATAAAATAAAAACATTTTTCAGTTTGTAAAAATGTTAGGTAATATTTTTGCAAATTATTATTAATTAAATTTTTATTTTTATTTATTGGTCAATATTTGTACAAAAATAATTACGTGTTTATTAACGCGTAATTAAAATAAATAAAATGTAGATTTTTTAATAGTTTGTAAAAGTATTTCATAATTTTTTTTATAAAATAATAGTAATAATTTAAAAAAAAAAAAAAAGAATAGTTTCTCTATTGCCATTTCATCATTTATATTTAAAAAATATTTTTTAGTTAATTGCTAATTGTTCAAAATGTACACTCTTTCTTAAAATAATTAGATAAAAATAATGAAACTAAAGTGTACATAATTTGCTAGCATATGAAATATAAATTGCTTTTAAATTATATATTTTCCCTTATAAATCTTATAAATAATGTTTAAACAATATATTACTTACACAATATTTTTACAAACTAAAAAATTAACAAAATCAGTTAAATTATCAGGTGTAAATAAAATAAAAATATTTTTTTAATTTGAAAAATTATCAGTTAATATTTTTACGAATTATTTATAAATTAAACTTTTATTTACCGGTTAATATTTTTACAAAAATAAATAGTTGCGATTATTAATAATAACGCATAATTAAAATTAATAAAATGTAGATTTTTTTTCAGCTTCTAAAAATATGACAAATATTTTTATAAAATAATAAATATTATCGTTTCCACTGCCATAGTTTTACATTTCTACCTCGATTACTAAGATCGTCATATTTTTGTTAATTTTTTTCTATTTATTAAATAAAGCAGTGTATGCTCTCAGAAGAAATAAAGTAGAATTACTTTAATTATCAACGTATTTTGCGTAATAAAAAAAAAAAAAAAAAATCTTTGTTCAACGATCTGACTTGAAAGTTAACCATATACTGTAGAAAGTTAAAAAAAAAAAAAAAAAAAAAAAAAAAATAGTTTCTCTTTAAATTATCTAAGGCGAAACAAATTACATATTTTGCATTACTTACTGAATAAGTACAATATATTCTTGCATTTACGTTGTATATAGCAAAATATCATTCGCATTACGTTCCACGGGAATCACACCGATTTGGCACTAAGATGTCCGAGTTTCCGTCAATGTCCAGTCTATTCTAATAAAAACGGGATGGCGACGCCGTATGTTGAGCGATATTCGCTAAAGGTTGAGGGTCACTAATTTACACTCATGTCCATAAATTAAGGATAATGCTAGCTGTTGCAAATAAAGGTCCAGAAGCAAAACATACATGACTTATTCATAAAGCTCATTTATTAAACAAAAGATCAAGAACAAAAAAAGATGACTTATGTCGGATACTACTTATAAAAACTACGATTTTTGCTCCCTGAAGCAATTACAAAAAATATCTCCCTTACAAAAACTTAACATTACAAGGTTGGTATGATGGTTAATACATTGTATGTCTCTCAGATGATGAAATACACTCCTTACAACGTCTAGGAATTCTGAGTATTAAATTATTGATCTGATCTTGGGGAAGATTACGCCACTCAGTAAGCAATGTTCTCCGAAGTTCCGGTACGCATGTAGGAAGTGGTTGACGGGCTGCAACCCGTCGGAAAGCATGTCCTACACATGCTCTATCGGATTCTAGTCAGGTGAGAATGCTGGCCTAGAGTAATGCGAGTAATAGCTTCAGATTGTAGACATCCGTGTACAATGTTTGTACGGTGAGGACGCGCATTGTCATCCATAAACAAATTCTGGGCCCATGGCACCCCTAAACAAACGTGCATGTTGTTCCTGAATGATGTCCCGATAAATTTGGCCTGTTATGGTTCCGATTTGAAATGCAGATCTGTTCTGGTGTCCAATATGACCCCCCCCCCCCTCCAAACGAGCACTCCTGCCCCACAGTAACGGTGTCGTTCAATGATGTTTTGGTGGTAACGAGTATCTGACGTTCTACATACGAAAGTCTGGCGTGAATCCCACTGAAATCTAAACCTGGACTCGTCGGAAAACCTCACACAAGCCCACTGTGCTGCTGTCGACATTGCATGTTCTCTACTCCAAGTTGACTGCTCGCAACAGTGCATTGCCGCGAGCGAAACACATCTAAAAGGCCTGTCAGAATATAGAGCAATATCTCCCAAACGTCTATACACGTTTTGCTCTGAAACTGTGGTACCCATGGCTGCAGACAGCTGACGAGACAGGTCTCATGCTGTGCTTTATCTGCTCATTTTGGCAATTACTGTGAAATACCGGTCGTCATTCGGCATTGTAACTCTAGGCCGACCAGTACTGTAACGTCGACTAGCATTTCCATAATTTTGGAATCGATGCCAAAGTCTAGAGATGACACTTTGGGCGATTCCAAGTTCCCCCAATACTTCTATCTGAGTACTCCCACATTTTAGTCAGCCGATAATTCTACCACGTAAAAAAATATCTGCATGCGTCCTCTGTGTCATAACTATTCGGTTGTGACACTGAGTGGCATACATAACGCTTGTGAACAATTTTCCTTCTTTGCTTCCATTCCTCCCTTACCCCCTTCTTACACTTTCGTCACTGTAACATCATATCGGTATCATCTGATGGCTTCCTACAATTTGCATATTATTCTTAAAGATGTGTGTGGTATTCCTACAGGTGAAATTTTTACACTAAAGTTCGATTTCCGTGTGATTCAGAATTATCCTTAATTTATGGACATGAGTGTATTTCAAGGTGCAACTACGTATAAATTTGAATAAAATTCTGAGCATTGGTTTTCTAAAAAAAAAAAAAAAAAAAAACGGGATGGCAACGACGTATGTTGGACGATATTCGCTAAAGGTCGAGAGTCACTAATTTATTTCAAGGTGCAACTACATATAAATTTGAATAAAATTCTGAGCTTTAGTTTTCGAATTACAGCTGCCAAAAAACTTTTCTCATATACACAAACACATACAAGCATTTTCTAAAACTGGTGAAATCGTGTTCCAGACTTAGCAAAACGTGTAACTCTCGAAAACACGAAGTTGAAAATACTTTAAAAAATCAACATTTTCTTCGATTAAATACAGAAGAAAGTAGTAACTTAGAAGCATCGTAGCATTTACATATCGATTATTAATAAGCTTTATAGCTTCTTTAAAATAATATTTTAACAATGTAGATAATAATTTTAAAAACTTAAATATTCTTCCGTGTCTGTATTAAGAGCGGACAATATCTAATTTCGCCGACAACCGTGGCGCATTTTATTCTATGGGAAAATTTCTTTCCATAATTATTCTTTACCAATTTATCATTATTATTATTATTCCGTTTTCACTTTCAGAAAATCCACAACCGTTAAATTAGTACTAATTTTCGAAAAATTTATTTTTAAAAAAATTTATATTTTATTTTTGAGTTCAAAAATGCGAATTTTCCCAAACTTCAGTTTTCTCATTCTTTAACCGTAAAATGAAATATTAAAAATTTTTAAAGATCAATTTGTGGAAAACGAGTCCTCATTTAATGAATATGAATTTTCATGAATGTGTAAACTGAATTTAAAAAAATACATTTGGTAATGAGTAATTATGGAAACAAATTTTCCCATAGAATAACATTGACCACGATTGGCGGCGAAATTAGGTATTGTCCGCTCTTAATAAATAGTACCTGGTACATATTGTACCAGCGACGGCTAATTTTTCTGAAGAAGATAAGTGAGACCGGTTTTCATCTTTAAAAAGAAATAATAACCCCCCCCCCCCCCCAAAAAAAAAAAAAAAAAAAAAAAAAAAAAAAAAAAAAAATTCCAGTTATCTTTAAGAAAACAATGTTTATACCATATTTCTCTCAGGTAATGTGCGAATTACCAGTGAATGCTAATTATACAGAAGATAAGGCTGTTTCAGATCGAAATGTCATCTCAAAAACCTGCCAACTAAATATTTATCAAAATCATTTGAGCACTTAAAAACAAATGACGTTTTTGTCATTTTTTCCCAGAGGAAAGCGAGAGTTACCTATAAATGCTAAATGTTCTAAAGATAGTGTCAGATTTTTGTATTTACAATTCAAATTTAAACTCAAAAATGCCCTAAATTAAAATTTTTTATCAAAATCATTCAAATAGTTTTAAGAAAACCATGTCTTGGCCATATTTTGCCACATGCGAAATGAGGATTAACAGTGAACGCCAATGATCGTCAAGGTGGGGTTGAATCAGATGTGTTTCAGATGTCAAAAAACATTGCTGCTAACTATTAAAATCGTTAGAACCATTTCTTAGAAAGCGCAGTTTCTGCCTCAGATTTGCAATGGGTGGAGCGAGGGTCAATTGTAGATGTTAACTTCTCTGAAGATGAGGAAAATTTAGTTTAAGTTTTTAATTAAAAACACAAAAACTTAAGTATTTATCAAAATCGTTCGAGCAGTTTACAAATAAAGCCAAATTCCAGTTATATTTTACCACAGCGGAGTAAGGAATAACACAGCAGTGTACGCTAACTTTCCTGGATATGAGGCTATGCCAACTAAATTTCTCATTAAAAATGAGAAAAAAAAAAAAAAAAAAAAAACTTAATCATTTGAATTACTTCTGAGAAAACCAAGTTTCTGCTATATTTTGGAATGGACGGAAAAGCTTTAACAGAAAATGCTAATTTTCGTGCAGAAGAGGGTGAATCAAATAAGTTTGTTTTCTCAAAAAATATTTAACCCTAAGTTTATATAAAAATAGTCATCCCCCTTTCCAGTAAACACAAATTCTGCCGTATTTCTCAGTCGATGACTGATGGGTTAGCAGCAAATTCGAATTTTCCTTATGATGAGGATAAGCCCAATCGATTTTTTACCACATAAAAAAACCTTTATTCAATCTTTACTCAAAATAATTATAACTATTTCCGTGTGAATCCAATTTATACCATATTTTGCAATAGCAGGGTAAAAGGTTAACAGAAAAATAGAATTTTCCTAATATGAGAATGAATCTAAACAATTTTTCACTACAAAAACACCCGTAACCCCAAACTTTCATCAAAATCGTTATTTATTTCCACGAAAAGCCAATTTCTTCCATATTTTGCAAACGGCGTATAAAGAGTTAACAGGATTAACAGCGAACGCAGGGTTTCCTGAAAATGAGTATAAGTCTAATTAAACTTTCATCCCAAACATCTCTTAACCCCAAATATTATTCAAAATCGTTATGTCTATAACAATGTAAACTCAACTTCTGCCATATTTTGTAATGCAGAATTTGCGTTATGTATCAATTTCTGTTATGGTTCAAATAAATATGAAGTTTCGTGGAATTCCGCGCATTCCTTCGAGAAATGCAGTGCTCGCAAAATTTTGCTCACACACATTTTCTAAAAATGGACAAATCGTGTTCAGAATATTTCAAAACATGTAAATCCATCCAAAACCTAATACGGTTTTCTTATGTGAAGAAAGTAAAAATAGCCTGAAAGTATTATCTGTAATTGATTTTCATTGTTAAGCAGAATTATTGGGTTGATCGATAAATAATGTCGTGTTTTTTTTTTTTTTTTTTTTTTTTTCCATGTTTTTCAAAGTGAATTTATTTATATTAACAACAAACATTAATCAATGATATATTGACCATTTTGTTGGATGACCTTTTGCCATCATTCGATAAGTTGAGAAATTCCACGTTCGAAGAAGCCTTGGTTTTTAGAAGTGAGGGTTTTAAAAAACGACATTATTTATCGAACAACCCAATATTTGTAGTTACTTATAAGAAGTTACTTATATTTTTAATCAGCAACTTTAAATATATATATATATTTTTTTTTGTGTGTGTGTGAAACTTCAGCGTTTTATACAGTGATTGATTTTATTTCAATCAAAGCATTTATATTTAACTAAATTCTCACGATATAAAGTAACTTCTAATTTGCAATACTATCCGATATACTTTAAAGAAAAAGAAAGGCGCAGTAAGACAAAAGAAAAAAAAAAAAAAAAAAAACATACGCATTGCGTGTCGACTTTCCTTTAATCTATATATGCAACAGGTTCATTACGAAATTGCAGTCAGAGTACCGTAACAGCGGCCAGCCCAGCACCAAAATATCACAAATCGATGCAATATTCAGTAAAGTTTCTTAAAATCAATAACGAAAACTAATGTTTTTATACCTAACAATTATTAGATATGAAATTAATAAATTTTCCGCTCTATGCGGCCATTTTTCATAACTTTTAAGGAAATAAGCTTAATAATGTTGAGGGGGAGGGGGGGGGGGGAGACTGCTATTTTCGCTAGAAAAATTCTTTCTACATTCATAACTTCAAGATTAATTATTAGTAACGCATAACACATGGAATATCTACCAGTTTAATAATATAGTTATATTATTCAAAAAACAGAATTCCGGTATTATATATATATATATTATTCTATATAATGTTATGTAAAGTTCTACCTTTTATAATTTTTCAGATTTTGGCAGCTAAACGTAAAGCACATGTATAATGGGAAAATATGTATGCACGTGTGTAATGGCACTATTGGGAAAATATGTTAAAAGAATTATACATAATGTATTTTTTTTTTTAATCCCGTTTTCAATTTTAGCAAATTCACAATCATTAAATTTGCTCTTGTTTTCTAAAACAATATTATTTTAATTTTTTATACTTCTTTTTTGCTGCTATTAAAAGGCCCAAAAACTTCTCTTAATTTATTTTTCGTATTTTTTAACTTAAAAAAAAAATATCAAAAATGAAAAGAAAAAAAAAATAATTAATTTTTCGGAAAACAGTAATTTTATTGGTAATGAATTTTACAAATGTGAAAACAGAATTAATAAAAATAAAATAAAATAAAAAATTTGGTAATAAGTAATTTAGGTAAACATTTTCTTTATAGAATAACGTGAAAGTTGGCTGACGTCGATCAGTCGATAATTTGATAAATTTAATCTCAGGTTAGATTCATTTCAAAGTAAAAAAAAGAAAAGAAATAAAGGTTATTCCAACTATATTTACGAGTTGAACTCATAAAAGCAAAAGTTACAATTAAAGTTTCATTTTATGCATCTAATCACATTGAAAAATATTAATAATGCTCATTTTAATAAATAATGAAAAGATAAAGTTATAATATATATATATATATATATATATATTATAAATACAAAATTAGGATTTGAAATATCTTTAAATATTAAAGCTTGGGAAAATGAATATATTTTTTAAGAATGGGACTACAATTTTTGAAACCATAATTTTTAATTTAAAGAAAAATAAAGTAATGGGAAATCCATGCGAAACAAGATATTCCACAAGTAAATAAGGTAAAATCTTTTTGTAAAAAAAATAGAACCGACTCCAAAAAACCAATATTATTCAAACAACTAAAAATTAAATGAAATCGAAAATTGCGCCTAAAAGTAGGAAATAAATTCTTTCGCCAAACATCATAAACACTACAATTAATCATAACTTTTGAAGTCGGCGCAAATTTAGATAAAATTTGATTTTTTTAACACATTTGTTTTTAGACCGATAGCTACAAACGCTGCTGCCCCCCCCCCCCCAAATGACTGATAAATCTTCATGGTTTCCATTATTATTTTATCACTGTGTACAATTGGGTTATTAGTAACATCTAAAGAGAACAATGAACATCCTTTGAAATTCAGTAGGAAGTTATACGAGTTTTCTTTACAAACTTGATACAGCTTTGATATTTGTCGCTCTTGGCAGTTTTTGGATTTGGCGTAGAAATCGTATTACAAAAATATACACGAGAGATATATTTTCGTAAGATACGTTGTACTAAATATTGTTTCATATTCTTGATTGCTCTCTCAATATACCTTACAAGAATGATTTTTGAAAGGAATTACATATGCTCGACAAATCATTTGATGATCTCTTTTTTTGCGCAAAGGGCGACAGATACCATGTCAACTCCGCAAAATTTGCAGCTTAAGAAATTTTAACTGTATTTAAAATAAAATAGTTTTCGGCTGTGTTTTGTAGATGCCAAAGTGAGATGTATATTTCGAAAAGAATTTGATTATTGTACTGAATAAAACTATCAATTTTTATTTAATTTTGCTCCGACTTCAAAATTTATGATTAATTGTAGTGTTTATGATGTTTGGCGAAAGAATTTATTTCATACTTTTAGGCGCAATTTTCGATTTCATTTAATTTTTAGTTGTATGAATAATATTTGTTTTTTGGAGTCGGTTCTATTTTTTTTTTTACAAAAATACATTTTTTTTTTTTTTTTTTTTACCTTTCAGTGAAAATGTATTCATAGCAGAACATGAGAAGACGTTTGGCGGCAGTCTCGCATGTCGCAACCCGCAAGAAAAGTGATTAACTCTAAAAATGGTAATTTCAAGTTTATGTCACTGAAAAATATATGAAGTACCCCAACGTGCAAAAAAAAATTACATTTCCATCTAAAAAATTATCCACACGAGAGGCAGTTCAAGTCAATGCCTTATTTTAACATCAATTTTTCTCTAAGTTTGTGGCACTTTTCTTGCCTTTATGTGACATGAGAAAAAAACTATCTATTGAATCCACATACGTTACATTAAAAAGCTTTTAGAAATGTAAAGGAAAGATGTTCTACATTCGTAACCAAAAATCCTGTTAGGCAGAATTTTTGATTACGAACTTATTTTTGTTGCATGTAGTATAAAAGTATTCAATATCAGTAAATATGTGAAATATATTTAATATCAAAAGAAAATCCTCTTGAGAAGAATCGATAGATGAGGATATTCCAAACACACAGATGCAAGTTAAAAACTTTCTATTTTAAACATTCATATTTATAAAGTGTCATTCTGGTCTAAATCTGTGATGTTCAACAACTTCGTAATTTACATTTCTTCCCCTACTTCATAACATTTTCGAGATAAAAACGTTATTTCCGCTGTTTTCCACCGAAGGCACTGTAAACGGTCGCATCTCGTAGCGCATAGCCACTATTATAGTACTATTACGAGTGCAGCTGCAGCCCTTCAGCATTTAAAAGAGGGAAAACACTTTTGTGAGCAACCTATAATTTGTTTAGGTCTTAATGAAATCATAATGGGACCTGTTTCGTGCCAAGATCTTCACAACAAAAGAAAGTATTAAAATCGGAGCGTCTCTTCTCTTACAAGTTATAAGGTAACAACAGCAGCAAAAACATACGGTTTGAATACTCCTGTCTTAAGTTGATTAAAAACGACAATGTGCTAAACAATATGACCGCTTACAGTAACCGTATTTTGAATAAGGGGAGAGTGGGGTTGAATGGGACAATAGCAAAATTTTTATGTTTTGCAAGCACCATAAACTTGGCAATTTTTCTGATATATGGCCGTACTGAGGTCATTCATCTAATGTAGTTTCAGAATTGTGCTATCTATAGAAGGACAGGACAGAAAAAAAAATTAAAGTGTCTTTTTCTACTGCCAAAGTAAGTTTTTACTGATTCAAATAAGTAGTAGTTAAGAAATTAACTATTTGCTTAAAGTTAATATAACTCTTATATGGTGAAAAGGCATAATCTTTTATTGTGTTTATGATATTCAAGAAGAATATTGACAATTGATCCTTAATTCAATTTCCTATTTTATATGATCATGTGGTGGTGGGGATGAATGGGGCATTCCTCACGATGTGCTAATTTAAAATTGTACACAAGAATTATATTAAAACAAATCGTAAATAGATTTTCAATATTTTTTTATAACCTGCAGTTCAGTAGTTATAACATGAAATTATAAAAGTAACATGGATTTAGAGAAAAATAGATTGAAATTAATTGTTCTGATTTTTGTTTATAATAATTATGATTAAAAAAATTATGTTAGAATATTCAAAGCAACTTGAATCAATAATATCAATAATTAAAAAAATAAACTAATAATGATTTGATTAACATCACAATTTCAATCAAGCTAATTAAATAAATCCTGGTGATTATTAATGTAATACAGAATAGAATGCTGATTTTTCCCGATCAGTGGTAAACAAAAATTTATCTGGATAATTTGTACTTTATTATAATGATTTATATCTTTCTAGTGCTTTTATTTATTTTTAGATTAGACCTTATTAGATTAAATTACCAAAGTCTAGAGCACTAGAAATTGTGTGAACCAAAGGACATTTGCCTTTTGATGTTAATTACATCAGTTTATGTTAATTTCAGTAAATTCAAAGTGTGTAATAAATTCACATAAACCAATTTAACTTAAAAAAATTATTCACTTTCCATTTTGTTTTTTTTTTTCTTTGTTAACTCCAGTCCTATTTCATTCATCCCCATTATTAATTAAAAATTATAACTTCTTATTAAAGTTAGTATGTTTATATGCAACTGATTACTGAAGTGTACTTATGACCAATGTTACAAAATTCGGAATTATTTATAGTGAACGTTATAATTAAAAACATGAAAAATGTCCCATTCGTCCCCACTCTTCCACACAGCATACGTGTCACCAGCTGCGCTACAACGTGTGCAATGTAGTTCCAGTGTGCACAGCGTAATAAATTGCGAACAAACAAATACACATTTTTGGCGTTCTATTTTTAGCATCAATGTGTACAAACTCATTTTGTACTAAATCGATGATACTCCAACTTTTTAATTCGCTTTTTATTTTATCTATCTTGAACCGTTTTCGATATAGGAACACTAACTCCGCTCTTTTCCACCAGGTGGAGCTGTAAGCGGTTTAATCTTGTAGCACATGGCCACTTTACTATATATACACACCACTTTTATAACTATAGCAGTTAAAAGAGTTGGGACTGGCTTTTTGGGCACCCTGTATTTTTTTTTCTTTTTTTTTAGATCGTAAAGATATTACAACGGGACCTATTTCACACCAAGACCTTTTCAACAAAACAAAAAGTATCGAAATCGGAGCATCCGTTCAGAAGTTATGAGCTAACAAAAAAAAAAAAAAAAAAAAAAAAAACATACGGTTTGAATTGAGAACCTCCTCCTTTCTGAATTCGGTTAAAAATGCACACATTCTATAATATATCGATACATTAATTGGCGAATCAGTTTTTCATTTTTTTTTTTTTTTTAACTAGTATTCCCTTAAGTTTTCGAATAACAGCCCTATTTTAGAAATGGTCCAACTTCCGAATCCTGTCTAAAACTGCCTTTGAAATGTTCAATTTGTGTAATTTCAAGCGGAAATTAATTTTGGTAACATCTTCAGACGAGGTATCCTTTTGATGTAATGGATCCTAAATGCAAATATATAGGTGTGTGTGTTGTAAAACTATTGCACCGTAATTTAAATATGCAAAAACGTAATTTTTAACAATAATTTACTTTTAAAGTTACAATAGTTAAATGGATTAAAGATAAATATCGATTAGCCTTACATTACTAATAACTTAATTTTATGCGAATTCGTCTGTTTTTAGACTTAATAGTATTTCTTTCATGTATAGCTTCACTGTCAACATCAACTCTCTCCTTCCACCCCCAGAGAAAAAATTCGATTTAAGTTAGTTTCATTCTTAAAATACAATAAAAAAATTTTAAATTGGTGCATTTTTTTTTTATGACAAAGATTATAAACGAAGTTTCATACAATCTAGAATCAGCTTAGCTTTCCTAATTATTATGACAAGGACCTTTTTACGTAAGTTTACGTTACTGTTTACACACACATTTCTAAAATGTTTCTCTGGAATTAGATAAAAAGTTAGACTTCTCATACATATATATTAAATGTATAAACATGTTAAAAAAGAAAAGAAATTAAACTAACAACTCAGCATTGGATTTCTATGATAATTTTTACAATCGTTTATAGAGATTTCAAATAGTAATAGTTATAAATGTGAGGATCTAACTTCAAACGCACATGCTCTAGTTTATATTTTTCATTATATTACATAGCCTCGAAATTTTTCTTCTCGCCCCTTCGACAATCAACCAGGAGCTCTAAGCAGTGTTTTTTTTTTTTTTTTTTTTTTTTTTTAAGTAAATCCTTTTTTGCAATTATTTATAGCAAACTTTTAAAACTTGTTATATATACAATGTGTAGAATCAGCTTTTCAAGTTATAATCATAACAAGAACATTATGTTTGCCTAATTTTACGCCTAGTTCAACCTCCACCCCCAAATTTCTAAAAGCCCCTCCGGAGCTAATAGCCTGCCGAAATAAAATTTCTCATACATACTGCATTTAACTTGGAAATTAAAAGTAAATCCAACAACTCAGTATTGAATTTTTATGATAAATTTTAACAATCATTTATTCAGAGAGGCGTTATAGCTGTAAATGGGGAGATTATCTTCAAATATACCTATTTATTTGACAGTACCTTCATAGATTCAATTTTTTTAAAACTAATAAAAGAAGTAAGAGGCGATTTTAATGAAGTGGTTAAACTACTGCTTGTTTGATTTAGCCAACTATTAGTTAAAATCTTTATTTATTACAACAAAGGTTTTATTTATTCATTTATCTTCTTTATTTTTTAAATAAGAGTTTCAATAATTTAGATAAATCTCTATTCGTTTTTGAAATAACTTCATTTTTATTACATCCACTGTTAATAAATGATGATGCAACTACATTTAAATATTTCAGAATGTTTACATAAACTAATAAAGAAATCTAGAAGAAGATTGTAATTTTTTTTTTTTTTTTTTTTTTTTTTTTTTTTGTAATTAAACCTAAGTTTTAAAGATATATTTAAAAAATATAGTCAGAAAGTTTTACTGAATATCGGAGAATTTACAAACATATGGTCTTCGAAAATTTAATAGTATGAAAAAAGAAATTAAAAAAAAAAAAAAAAAAAAAAAAAAACGGAGTTTATAAATAATTTCTACATTTTTTTTTTTTTTTTTTTTTAATTAATCATAAAAGAGGTAATGCCTTTAAATTAATTAAAAAAAAAATTAAACAAGTTCATTAAAAGACGTTCTTACGCATAATTGTAATTTCAACTGACATATAGAAAATTCGACAAGTTTCTAAATAAACTTTATGTAATATGCGCATTTTTTTAAAGTTTAATTATAAAAGAATCACGAAATCGCTCTTAAATTTATACAGCAAATTTATAAATAAATCAACTGCAAGGAAGAATATTCCAAATGGAAAAAACGTCAATAGTTCAAAAAAAAAAAAAAAAAAAAAATTAATTGCACTATTTTATAAAATTGTTGAATGAAGGAATAAAAACTTACATCGGGATTGGATTCCAGGGGGAGCCATTTCTTATCGGAGGCCATAATCAAACAAACAGAAAGAAACACGGACTCAACGTTATGGTTCCGGCGCACAATCTGAGCTGAGGGTCAGCTTTTAGAAAAGGTACACACACTCCTTTCCTGAAAAGAGAAAAAGTTCGATCGTAGTCACAGAGTGTGACAGACAGCGCCATCAGCATTCGATGGTTCCACAATGACTCAGCAAAGTGAAATTATAGATTCCCGAATTCAAATGACTCAAATTTAACGCTTGGTCAAGATTTGTATATATATATATATTAAAGTTTTCTTTTTTCTTTTTTTTTTTTTTTATAGATTCAGAATTGAATTTTCAAAACAATTAAGAAACATTCATGAAAAAAGTTAAAAGTTTTTTAATTTTTTAAAACTCCCTTGAGCTATATCACGACTTTACCATTTTTACTTTCCGAACAATACAGTGAGGAAAGTACTGCAATCATATCAAAAATTCGAATTTGAGATTTTGATGTTTCTATACGTTTCGAGGTCCCCTGAGTCCGTTTTCACTATTTTTACGATGATGTATGTATGTGTGTATGCATGTGTGTGTGTATGTCTGTGAGTGAACACGCTAGCGTCTAAACGGTTAGTTCGAATAAGCTGAAAGTTGGTACGTATATTGTAAGTCACCATAGTACGAACCCTATAGGTTTTGGTGAATCTAGTACTTATAGTTTTTTTACAGGGACACAAAGAAAAATTCTTTATCATTATGGTCTATGGGAGCAAAATCTTAAAAGTACGATAGCATCTAAACGCCTTATTCAATTGAGAAAAAAAATTATACACATGTGATACGTCACAGATATTCAATCTGTATAGATTTTGGAGAATCTAGCATGTATAGTTTTTTTACAGGGACACAAATAAAAATTCTTTATCATTATGGCCTATGGGGCCAAATTTTTAAAAGTGTGATAGCGTCTAAATGCATAATTAATCTGAGCAAAAAATTTGTACACATGTTATAGGTCACAGTTGCACCAACTGTATAGAATTTGGTGAATCTAGCGCTTACAGTTTTTTTACAGGGACACAAAGAAAAATTCTTCATCATTATGCCCTATGGGATCAAATTTTTAAAAGTGCGATAGCATCTAAACGCAATATTCAATTGAGCTGAAAATTTATATGAATATTATAAATCACTGTTGCACTAACTATAAGCATTTTGGTGAATCTAGCATTTATAGGTTTTTACAGGGACACAACGAAAAATTGTTTATCATTATGATCTATGGGCTCAAAGTTCAGTAGCGTTAAATGAAACATCGTGTAATATATGGACAAAAATACTCAAACATTCTATTATGGTTTTCTCTCTTTTGTTTGTTTAACAACTCTTCTTTCTTTACTTTATCTACAAAACTGTTAATTACTCAAGGTTCGGAAAGTCGAGTGGAGTCACTCCAGATTTTTCATATTCATACAGCGGCCCACAAGCGGCCGAGAGGTTCTCTCCTCTAAGCTAGTAGACGTGAAGTGACGGGTTCGATCTCAGTTCACGCTCGTCAACTTAGTTGTTCTGAGTTTTCCGTATTTTTCTCCGAAACTTGCGCAAATACAGGCTAGAACCCATTTAGAAAGACCCCCCCCCTCCCCACGGAGAGCATTCCGCCTCAGGCCTTGACCCTAGTGCAGTCAAAAAGCATTTTAAATTTAAAAGCAAATTTAGAAAAATAAATAAATAAAAATCCAGTATAACACCTGCACTACTTTCTCTTACATTACAGTATACTATTGACATATTAAAATTTAAGGTGTACAATAAGACAAACTCTATCTAAGCTTTTCTAGAGTAATTTAAAAATAATTAAAAACAGTTTTATTTCGCATACATTTCTGTATGATTGGGTACAAATATATATATATATATATATAGCTTCCCTCACACTCGCAATCTATTAGAGCTAAACATATAAATCATATAAAATTCCTATTAAATTAAATAATCTGGTATGTCACTCACACGACTTTCTCTTACTCTGAAATTTAATACTTTAAATACAGATTGTAAATTAAGGAGTAAGATAACGAGTACTGTTATGTAAATTTATGTTACAACAATTCAAATTAGGCTTCCGAACAGCTTTACTTGACAAATAATTTTGTGTGAGGGGGGGGTACCGCCCCCTCAACACCCCGTTTCATTATTGTACCTACATTTATATAGAATTCAAATGTGTTATTAACTTCAAAAGTTCCTTTGAAATTATCCGGACAACTTTCACAGACAACATTCCTTGAAGCTTATCAATCTTGACCAAACTTTCCACTTAACAAAAGTATTAACTTCAAAATAGAACCTTTGAATCGCCTGAAATTATTTGTTTTTAATTTACTTTAAGAGACGCAGACAAAGATCAAACGTTACAAATTTGACTTTGGTATTCAGGAAGCCTCAAAACGTGTAAATATACAAAAAACAAGCGATGGATATTTAATTTAAAATCTACATTATTTACCATATGGCTATTAGGAATAAATTTCAATTCCTGATACTTTCCTGGACATGATAAAATATTATACTACAGAACTTTCACTAACAATAAAAAAGATTGTTATGGCTAAAATATTGGAAGCCCTGTATATCTTCTGAAAGCACACCACATGGCGCACTTAAATATAATTCTATATTAATAACACACGGCAGAACCTCAAATACACTTTCATCAATTTTCAAGCATTGTCGCACTATAATCTACTTATTCTGTGTAGCCCTGTAAACGAACAATGATAGATTTCCATACCACATTCTACATGAAACATGTTTTTACGCATATAAAAAATTTATATTCGTTTCATTTAGTTTAGTGCAGTCTATAGATGTTAAACTGTACTTACCTGCAATTTCCCGCATAGACGTAATGTATTTGAATTATCTTGGGTGTCCCTGTACACGAACTGATTGCTTGTTCTCAACGAAAAGTTTAGTGTAGCATCCCTATATGATACACATTTAGAATACCGAGTTTGGAATTTCTGCTACTATTTGTTCTTGAGATATGCTGATAAGAGACAGGCACACACACAGACACACTGACCAATTGCCAAAAACTACTTTTTTGGACTCGGGAGACCTTAAAACATGTAAATCAGGTGAAAACTCGACATCGAATTTTTGGACCGATTACAATACTTCCATTACTTACGGTAGTCGGGTAATGGAAGTAAAAATATTTATAAGTAAGAAACTCATTGAAAGGAGCTCTTCATTTTCTACTATGAAATGCTTTAAAATCACAATTTCAAAGCCAAAGTTTTCTAAGACCAAAAACATTACTGAGAATGCATTTAGTAACGATATTGATGTAGCCTGACTAGAGATAGGAATGGTCCGAAAAAAACCGGAAATTTTGGGGGGGAAAACCATTTTTTTTTTTCTGAAGGGGTTTATTTCCACCCGGAAAAATTGAAACTATGCAAATTTCTAGCATAAAATAACGTATTCAGAACTAACTGTGTATTTAAATGTGTGTGGATATACACAGTAAAACACCTTTAATCCGTAATCGTCGGGACCTCGCCGATTCCAAATTACAGAAATTTTCGAAATATAGATCTTTTTTTCAGAACTTGGATCTTAGATGCATTTAAGTTACTAAAATATAATATATGAATGTTTGTTAAAAAAAAAAAAAAAAAAGATAAGCATCGATTATCGTGTAATAAATCATCGATTCTTTTTTTAGTCAAATAACATTAACAATTTTTATTTATTTGAAATATTAAAAGTAAAAAATTCCCAAAAAATAGTTTCCTTTTGTGTGGTGGTACCATCTTGCTTTACTTTGGAGAAGTAACTTTTCTAACGAATAAATTATATAATTTTGTGATTTTAAATTACAACTGTATATATATATATATATATATATATATATATATATATAATAAAAGAATAAATAATATAAATCCCGAGAATCAAAGCTGTATTGAAAAAATTTAAATTATTTAAACAGTTTATGACAGGTAAATTAATTTTAGTATTATTATTATTATCATACAAATTAATAGCAGTGAAAAAGAAAAAAAAAATATATATATATATACATATGTATATATATATATATATATATACTATATATATATATATACAGTGAAACCCCGATCCATCATTCCCGCATTCATCGTTTTCCCGCATTCATCTTTTTATTCCTATGGTCCCTGCACAAATTGTATTTAAATAATGTTAACGAAACCCGCATGTATCGTGCCTCAAAAAGTCGTTTTCCCGCATTCATCGTTGTAAATTTTTCTCCTGACCTTTTAAAAATTTTCTGCCGAAGGTCACGTGGTTCCATACGATATACAAACTGGAATTACTTCTTTCATACTTAAATAACTCTATTCTCCATTTGGAAACACCATTAAACAATGGGAGAAAGAAATACAATTTTTTATTAAAATCACACAATCAACTGATTGGGAAAAAATCATATTTATTGAAATTTTTTATTTTTCCGACTGAGTGAAAATAATGCCCGGACCGGGAGTCGAACCCCGGATCTTTGATTTACAAGGTCAAGGCTCTGAGTGAAAATAATGCCTGGACCGGGAGTCGAACCCCGGATCTTTGACTTACAAGGTCAAGGCTCTGAGTGAAAATAATGCCTGGACCGGGAGTCGAACCCCGGATCTTTGACTTACAAGGTCAAGGCTCAATTGGTAGAGCCTTGACATTGTAAGTCAAAGATCCGGGGTTCGACTTCCGGTCCAGGCATTATTTTCACTCAGTCGGAAAAATAAAAAATTTCAATAAAGATGAAAATAATGCTGATAATGCAGATGAAGAGTGGTTGCGTGTAGCAGAGGATGAGTCTGGTACAAAATTTACTGATAATATTTGCATTGATGAAGACCTTGTGACATGTGGTATCCTAAAGCATAGAAGAAATGTGTGATTTCAAAACATGAAAATAATGGCGAAGAAAGAAAGGACAACTTTCACGGCAATGACATAATTATGCCGTTTGAAAATGCACGAACTTTTATATATGCACATGAAATTACAGAAAAGACCAGAAAAATGTTATAATTCTGGAAAAATTCCTGTTTAATTTATAAAATGAATAAAAAACTCAACGTAAAATTACTGATTTTCAAAAATAAATTTTAGTTAACGTTCTACAACACTGATTTATTTCTTTGACAGTTTGGAAAGTAACAAATTAGTTTTTATTAGTAGTATAATGTATACATTGTGTGTATTAATCCATAAATATAGTTTTCTTCACATTTTGACTTTAACCTAACCATCTGCTTTTTTTCACGCAAAAATTGTTGCCGTGAATTAATTTTTTTCAGACCCCCGTGAAAAACGATGGATCAAAGTTCTACTGTGTGTATATATATATATATATATATATATATATATTACCAAATATTCAAATCAAAATTTGCATAAAGAATAAGAAAAATACAGAAAATTATTAACCTGCAATAAAGTTTGGGTTTGGTTGACTAAATTTTTTCTCTTGCATGTGAGGTTCGGTTCGGTTTGGTTCAGGTTATTGATTTATTTTTCTTATGGGTCAGGTTGACTGATTTAATTTTTCTTGTGGGTCGGGTTCGGATTAGGTTGACTGAATTTTTTTCCTGCTGGTTAAGTTAAGTTTCCAACAAGTTAGGTCGACTTGAGAAAATCTTTCAAAAAATTTTATCATAATAAGCAGAAATTTGTTTGATATAATTATAAACATACTACATATTTCCATGATTAAATATATGTGTACACAGATTATTACATACACATTGCAGAAAGGCAATAAACAAAGAATTATCAAATATATATATATATTAAACTTAAAGTATAATTTTGCACTCTTGAAGTACACAACACACATAAATGGTTAAACATTATTAATCCATTTTTCAGATTTTTTTATTTAACCGACTTCAAAAAAGAAGGAAGATTCTCAATTCAAACCGTATGTTTTTTTATGTTTGTTAGCTCATAACTTCTGAACGGATACTCCGATTTTGATACTTTTTGTTTTGTTGAAAAGGTCTTGGTCTGAAATAGGTCCCATTGTAATATCTTTACGATCTAAAGAAAATACAGGGTGCCCAAAAAAATCAGTCCCAACTCTTCTGCTAAACGGCTCTAGCTATAGTGATAAAAATGGTATGTAAGTATAGCAAAGTCGCCATGCAGTACAAGGTTAAACCGCTTGCAGCGCCACCTGGTGGAAAATAGCGGAGTTAGTGTTCCTATCTCGAAAACGGTTCTAGAGAAAAAAGTGAATAACAAAGTTTAAAAGTAGTACAAAAAAAGATAGTTTAGACATTCATGCTAGCGTTCCTATGTCGGAAACGGTTCAAGACAGGAGGGAAAAGTGAATTATAAAATTGCAGAGCATCATCGATCTAGTACGAAAAGATAGTTTAGACATTAATGCTAAAAACAGAATACTTAAAACTTGCATTTGTCTGTTCGCAATTTCTTACACTATGCTCACTTGAGCTACATCGATCACGTTGTAGCGTAGCTGATGAGACCTACGCTATATAGTTCAAAATACGGCTACTTGATACTTTTTGTTTTGTTGTAAAGTTCTTGGTATGAAGTAGGTCGCATTGTAATATCTTTACAATCTAAAGAAAATAAAGCGCCATGTGGTGAAAAACAGCGGAATTAACGCTTCTATCTCAAAAACGGTCCAAAATGGAAGAAAAGTTAATTACGAAGTTGTAGAGCATCATCCATTTTCTACGAAAAGACAGTTTTTAGACATTATTGCTAAAAATAGAACGCTTGAAACGTGCAGTTGTTTGTTCACAATTTCCTACACTGTGCACACTTGAACTACTTTGCACACTTTGCAGCGTAGCGGATGCCACGTATACTCTGTGGTTCAAAGTGCTGTTACTGTAAGCGGTCACATCGATTAGCGCAAAGTCGTTTTCAACCAACTTGAGAAAGGAGGGTGTTCTTAATTCGAGCTATGTGTTGTTGGTCGTGTTTGTAAGCTTATAACTTCGTAAGAGATGCTTTAATTAACCGATTTCAAAAAGGAGGAGGTTTTCAATTCAAAGCGTATGTTTTTTTTGTTTTTGTTTGTTAGCTCATAACCTCTGAACGGATGGTCCGATTTTGATACTTTTTGTTTTATTGCAAAGGTCTTGGTCTGAAATAGGTCCCATTGTGATATATTTACCATCATAAGAAAATACAGGGTGCCCAAAAAAGTAAGTCCCGACTCTTTTGACTGCTGAACAGCTGCAGCTATAGTCATAAAAGTGGTATGTAGGTATAGTAATGTGGGCATGTGCTATCAGATTCAACCGCCTAGAGTCCCACCTGGTGGAAAACAGTGGAGTTAGCGTTCCTATCTCGGAAACGGTTCAAGACAGGGAAAAAAGGTGAATTATAAAATTGCAGAGCATCATCGATTTAGTACAAAAAGATAGTTTAGACATTAATGCTAAAAACAGAATACTTAAAACGTGCATTTGTTTGTTCACAATTTCCTATTTTGTGCACACTTGAACAACACTGCATATGTTGTAACGTAGCGGGTGACATTTATGCTATGTAAAATTCAAAGTATGGTTATTGTAAGCGGTCACATCGATTAACGCATAGACGTTTTAAACCGACTTCATAAATGAAGAGGTTCTCAATACAAACCATGTTTCTCGTTGTTGTTTTTGAAATTTGTTAGCTTATAACTTCGAAAGAGATGATTTAATTTTAATACTTTTTTATTGTCGTAATGATCTTGGCCTGAAATAGGTTTGATTATGATTTCATTAAGATATAAACAAATTACAGGATACTCACAAAAGTCTGTTCTCATTCTAACTGCTGAACGCATGCAGCTACACTGGTAAAAGCATTATGTAAGTATCGATGTTGAAACTTCTGTCCGTCAGCTGCAATGGATATTTTGCTCTTTGTTTGAACTTTACGCCTGCGCAATTTCCAGCGCAGCGGGTGACACGCAATCACTGTAAAGTTCAATATATATGCCTAACAGAATTTTTGGTTACGAATACAGCGTATCCGTTGTTTACATTTCTAAAGACTTTTTAATTTAACGTATGTTCATTCAATAGACAGTTTTTTGCTCATATCCAATAAAGGCAAGAAAAGTGACACAACTTATAATTGCAGCATTTGAGAAAAATCAACTTAAAAATAACTTGACTAGAATAAAACTGGCACAACTGTCTCTTGAGTGGATAAATTTCTATATGGAGATGTAACTTCTTTGTTCACATTGGGTGCATTTCATGTATTTTTCAGTGACATAAACCCTTTTTTGAGTTATGTCTCTTTTCTTGGAAGTTGTGATTTTTGAAACTTCCATCGAACGTCTTCTGATGCTCTGCTATATAAATAAGTTTTCACTGAAAAGAGAAAAATAAAATATTTTTGTAAAAAAATAGAACCGACTCCAAAAAGAAACTACTATTCAAACAACTAAAAAAAAAAAAAAAAAAAAATTGGTATGAAATGAAACTGTAAATTGCGTCTAAAAGTATAAAATAATTTCCTTCGCCAAACAACCTATAACACTACAACTAAGCATAACTTTTGAAGTCGGCGCAAAATTAAATAAAAATTGATACCTTTATTCAATACAAAAATCAAATCCTATTCAAAATACACATCTCACTTTGTCACCAGCAAAAACGCAGTCGAAAACTACTTTGATTCAAGAAAACAAATAAGATTTCGTAAAGCAGCAAAAGTTGGCGAAGATGATGGTATCTGACGTCCTTGATGAAAGAAAAAATGCAAAATTATCTGGCAAACATATTTAATTTCTTTGGGATATCATGATTATTTTTGTAAGATATATTAAGAGAGTAATCAAGAATATGAAACAATATTTCGTACAATATATATTTAAATATAATATTTAAATAAAATAATGTTTAATTAAATAATTAAATATTTAAATATATAATTATATTCGTACAATATATATAATATACACGCAAGATGTATTTTATGTATCTTTTTCAAGATGTATATTTTCAAGAAAATATACATCTTGAAAAAGATACATAAAATACATCTTGCGTGTATATTTGTGCATTACGTTTTGATCACCAAATCCAAAAGTCACCAAGGATGATAGTTATCAGAGTTATACTAAATTTGCAAAGGAAACTCTAACTTCGTAGTAATATAAATACCGCATTGTGAAGTATGTTCACTGTTCTATGTAGATGCTACTAATGGACCAATTGTATACAGTGATAAAATAATAAAGGAAACATGAAAATGGATCATTCGAGACAACAGCATTTGTTGCTACCGATCTAAAAACAAACCTTTAAAAACTAATTAAATTTTATTTAATTTTACGCCGACTTCAAAAGTTATGATTAATTGTAGTGTTATAGGTTGTTTGGCGAAGGAAATTATTTTACACTTTTAGACGCAATTTACAGTTTCATTTCATACCAATTTTTTTTTAGTTGTTTGAATAGTAGTTGCTTTTTGGAGTCGGTTCTATTTTTTACAAAAAGATTTTATTAAATTTTTAACTTAGTGTATCAGTAACTCCATTTAAAAAAAATATTTTTTTAAATGATTTACTAACTGTGTGACAATGAAAATTTATTTTATTTTATAACATTAAAAAGCTTTGTATGATTTTCAGATGAATCATTAAATTTTATTCAGTTTTGGGGTTTCGCATATAAAGAAACCAGGTTCGGATCGATGAAAAAAAAAAAAAAAAAATTCGGTTTGATTCTAATCTAAATTTATTGTATCAATGCTGCTGGGAGATGAACATTCCATAGAAATGCACACCCTATGCAAAATTAATGGTTGAATGATGATTTGATTAGTTTTTGGCGTTTAGTACAAGGAAAGATACTGGCAGTTGTGAAACAGAAAGGCTCATTTTTTTAATAGTTAAATCTTTTTGTATATTTCTGTTAAGAAAAAATAATATGGATTGCATGTATTTTTAAATGTTTAACACTTTATATTTTCTAAGATATTATAACTATTAAGAAACTCTATTTTTATCTGTAAAAATTCAATTTTTCTCATTTTTTCCAGAAGTGCCTCAAAATTTTCGGAAATTTTGCATTTCTAAGCCTGACTACAGCGGTAAACAGTCATTCTCGAAAATAAATCATTAAAAAAAAAAAAAAAAAAAAGAAAAGAAAAAGATTGAAAATTACATTCAAAAACCACCACTTTTTATACTTAGCATAGTGAGATAGAGTGTGGCTTATTCGGAGAGCTTGCTTTCACAGAATCATTTATAATTTTGAGAAGAAAGAAGCTAGAAAAGTTACTTTTATTAAACTACAGTAGATATGTCTATATTTTAATTTGAAAATGATGTCAATCAAAACTAATGAAAGAGGTAAAGGTTTGTCGTTTATTTTCAATAACATATACCGGGTGATTCGAAATAGATGTTACAGCGATTATCTCGTAAACTAAGAAAGATAGAAACATACTTCCAATTACAAAATTGATGCAAATTAAGAGTAGATTTCAGATATGGCATTTTTTTGTACAAGGGGTTTTGTACATATTAAATACGAAATTTAATTTTTATACGGCCTCTCCTATCATATGACTTATATTTAGAAAAATATTCCCCTCGTTCTAACAAGCAAAAAAAAGAAAAAAAAAAAAAAAAATCATCTCTCTAAGTCAAAATCTTGCTGAGTTATTGCAATTTGAAAATTCTAGCATTTTTCGCCAAGTCTTAAGGGGTTGTATCAAAAGTGAGAAATTATGATTACTATAGCTTTTGTAATAAGGAACACGTTGATATGCGTTTGGGAGAAAAAAAAAAAAAAAAATCATTCAGGAAAAGACGGCTATTTTAACCTGTAATGTCTCTCTTTCCCCTAGTGAATACACAAGAGAATACTCATTGATAATTTAACAAATAAAATTTATGAATAATTTATGTACTAAAAGGGAATTTTCAAATTCATTTTTCTTTCTTTTCCTTTATACATTCTCTTACTCATGTACACGGTGTAGAGAAAGAATTGCTTTTGAGCCAAATTTCCGAAAATTAGCTTTTGTTATATTTGCACGTTTTCAGATCCTTTGAATTCAAAAATCATGTTTTTAGCGGTTGGTCTCTCTCTCTCTCTCTCTCTCTCTGTGTGTGTGTGTGTGTCTGTGTGTTATTAGAATATCTCAAGAACAAATAGTACCAGAAAATCCAAATTCGACATTCTAAATCCGTATCATATTGCGGTGCTACACTAAAGTATTCATTGCTATCAGACAATTGTTTGTTTACAGGGTCATCCAAGAGAATTCAAATACATTACGTCTGTGAGCGAAATTTCTCATATGTACAGTGTGCCATCTATAGACTTAGACTGCCCTAAACAAAATGAAAAGAACAGATTTTTTATACGCATAAAAGCATGTTTTATGTAGATTGTGGTATAGCAATCATTCGTCATTCATTTACAGGGTTACCCAGAGTATTTTGATATATTGGAGATATACTTGAGATTGCTGGAAGTGTATTTCATTTTGTGTTACTTGTTTTACATATAACACTAAATTTACGTACACAAAGTCATGTGCATGTATATAGTTTATAGATAGTATACAGGGCTACCCAAAATCAGGGTACGCCGATTTAAATCAGCTTGATTAAAATCATGATTAAAATTGTGATTAAAATCACTTCGATTTAAAAAAAAAAATCATTGATTTAAATCAAAAATAAAATTTTATAATTTGGGGCAATATGTAGCTTTATATAGTCTTAGAATATAAGAAAACTTGAACTTGCTTGTTATTTACATCAAATACCCCCCCCCCCCCCCCACCAAAAAATAAATAAATAAATAAATAAAAATAAAAAATTTGTGTTTATTAATTTAAAAAATGGTACTTTTAATTTCCACAACTCTATTTTTATCTTCTATTCTTATTTTGAAGCTAACTACTTTCATTTGCAGCCTAATTTTTTTTTTTATACAAAACCGTAAATTCTCTGCTAAGTGTTTTTTTTTTTTTTTTTTTTTTTTTTGTTCTTTAAGGATAATAAATATTGTATCATCTGAACTGAAGCATTTGATTTGTTTGTCCTTCATTTTTAACTTTTCTTATTTCTAATTCTAATCACTATGTTTTTTAACTGGTCAAGGCATTTCTAAGCAATTTTTCCTTTTTACTTAGGCTTTTATAAAATTAGAAATGAAATGATAATGGCCTAGCTAGTTGTTTCAGTTTTCTTAATTTTTTAAAACTTTAATCTTTTGAAAAAATCTTAGAATTTTTATGTATTTTATTGGTAATAAACTGCACAAACTAATGTGTGTATTATATATATATATATATATATATATATATATATATATACACATTGGATTTCCTTTAATTGAATAGTTATTCTCCAAAAAGTTTCTCTTCAAAAAATTTCATAATGTGATATTGAAGATGTTTTAATATGCACATTTTAATGACAATAATAATAAAAACATAAAAAAAATATTGATCTTATATGCTTTTAAGCTATTTACACTTAATCATTTATTTTATTTTTATTTATTATTATTTTTTTTTTCCTTTAAGAGGGGGAGGGGGCGTAGAATGTACCTATGTTGGCTAATATTACATTTTTTTTTTTATTTACTTTTATGTTTTAATATCATCATATATATATTTTTTTATTTAGTTTATTTATATTTATTGCTTCTTATATTTATTCACATTTAAATTAAAAAAAGCGTTTTTGTGCTTAACTTCTTAACATTTATTTTTCGTCGAATAATGTTAATAAAACAAAAAAAATCTGATTTAAATAAAAAAAATCCGATTTTAATAAAAAAAAATCGGATTTTTTTTATTTTTTAAAAGAAATCATGATTTTTTTCGCACCCTGCCCAAAATTAAGGTAAACATTTTTTTTAATTAAATTTAATTGGCGAAAGTGCTTTGCTGCATTTTTTTTTTTTTTTTTCGAAGAACACTGCTGACACAGAACGGAAAATTAATTTCTCATACCCATACTGTAAACAAAGTAGTTTTTGGAGAGCAATTTTTTTCCTGTATAATATCACGTTTTGAGGCCTCCTGAATACGAAAGATAAATTTTTAGTGGTTGATCTGTATATATATGAATTATTAGCATAATTTAACAACAAATAATCTGGTGTGCCACTCACACGACTTTCTCTTACCCTGAAATTTAATACCATAAGTACAGGCTGGAAATTAAGAGGTAACATAAAGAGTACTGTTATGTAAACCTATGTTAAACAATTCAAATTAGGCTTCGGAAGAGTTTTATATGATAATTAGTTCTGTGTGAGGGGGGCTACCGCCCCCTCAACCCCCCGTTTCATTAATTCACCTACATTTATACAGAATTTTAATCTGTTATTAAAATTTAAAGTTCACTTAAAATTATTCAGACAACTTTCACTTGCAACATTCCTTGAAACTTATCGGTCTTAATCAAACTTTTCCAGCGACAAATTTATATTAATTTGAAAATACAACTTTTGGATCTCCTAAAATTATTCGAAACAGGCAATAATCAAACTTTAAAAAACTTGACTTTGGTAATAAGGAAGCCTCAAAACGTGTAAAAACACAAAAAACAAGCGATGCATATTTAGCTTAAAAACATACATTATTTATTATATGTCTATGAGGAATTCATTTCCATTCCTGAGCAGCTTTCCTGGACATAGTAAAATATTATAGTAAAGCACTTTCACTAACAATAAAAAAGAATATTATCGCTTAAATATTTGCAACCCTGTATATCTTTTGAAGAATATGTACAAACCACAAAGTGCACCTAAATATAAACCTGTAGTAATAATATATGGCACAACCTAAAATGTACTTCCATCGATTTTCAGCTATTGTTGCACTATAATCCAGTTATTTTGTGTAGCCCTGTAAATGAACAGTGAATGATTTCCCTGCCATATTCTACATGAGGCATGTTTTTACGCATATAAAAAATATATATGGGTCATTGCCAACATAAGGGGTAGAAACCATGTCCCTTAGCCCTCAAAAATAGAAAATATTTTCAATCAGAAAAAAATTTACAACTAGGCTATTTCTTACGATTTTCTCTAGTTGAATATTATTATAAAAGTTTTTAATGTTATTTATTTTTCTTAGAACTCGATCGATAAAACCTGGAATGTCCACTCCGTGGACTGTCCCCAAGGGAAGTCTGCAGAATATAGCATTATTTTCAAGCTTAATATTAATGTTTTTTAATTACATTTTGATTTAAGCAGGACATAATTATCCTTAAAAATATATTTATTAAATTTTAGAGTTATAAAATGAATCTTGTTTTTTTAATTAATTTATAACAAATGTCCCTAATAAAATGCGTCCACTCCGTGGACAACTATTTAATTTCCCATAAAGTTCAGTAGATGGCACTGTCTGTGACCAGTGTGTAACTGAGAAGAAAGAGGGGGAAGCCATCTTTGTTTTTACCTACATGTGCTGAACTCAATGCTTTATTTCGTTCTGCTAAAATAGATTTCATCTGTGATACCTCTGTTTGGCTATCTCATCAGTCCACTCCGTGGTCAGAAGTATACAAGTAATTATAAGGATTATTTATTATCTAATTATTATTACAATTAATGATTATAAGACTTAATTCAACACTAAAGTTAAATTGTTCCTGACGTTGTTGCTTTGTTCCTTAAAATTCAAAATCAGACATTCTGTCCACTCCGTGGACTTCCACTCCGTGGACATCATTTGATCACGAAGTGGACACTTCTTTCCACGGAGTGGATACTTTCAAAATTAATCTTAAAAATAGATACATTTGAAAAATAATCTAAATAAATTTGATAAATAAATTTTATCCCTTTATTTATTTTTATTTTTTTGTTAGCCTACTGATTGCTTAAGGTGCAATGGAAATATATTTTCCCCGTAACTTTTATATTTTTATTCGTGATTTTCTAAAAATGTCATTTCAACGTCTTTAAAACAGTATTTGCTATTTTTTACTGAACTCTTAAGCATTTCTCTTCATGGTTTAAATGTAACAACAGAATTCGTATTAATATAATTTTAAGAACAGTTTTATGAGTGTTGTTTACAGAGTAATGCAAAAGGATGATGTATACTATATGTCCTTTTTTTTTTTTTTTTTTTTTTTAATTTTAAAGGTAAAATGTAGAAAAGGTGACATAACACTTTAGAAAAATAATTGCGAAAATATAATTAAATTTAGTTTCAGAAGAAAAAATAAATAAAAATATTTTTGTTTTACAGCAAAACTAAAATTGTTTTGTATTTTTATTAATTGAATAATTTATATATATATATATATATAAAAACAATACTTAAAATATATATTTATTTTCTTTGCAGAAATTTATTATGCTGTTCAAGAAAAATGGAAATTCGCATGTAACCCAATGCAGGACAAACAAATGTGCACAAACCTTCGCTCAAACTCAGTCAAAAAGAAAATTTGGTGGAGTTGAAAATCAAAAAGATAAGAAAAATAACAAGAAAAGGAAACTTCCCAGCCAAACTACAGAAAAACGTAAAGAACAAAAAAGAAAAAGTATGCAGAGAGCAAGAGACAGACTAATGCTCCTATTACATACAACACGTTTTCACACAACTTTTGAGATAATTGTAAATTTGGCTCAAATCACGTCAATGCCCAGTGTAATAGGAATTGGGAATACGATCAATTTTTTCTGGCAAGTCAGACTGTGATAAACCAGTGAGAAGAAAGCTCTTTATGTACCGAGAAATGACAGCGCCGGCGGGAATTCATTCACCGTTTTCCTCTTCGCCCTCCCATGTCGTCCCCGTTAAAACAGAGATAAATAGGTGTGCCTTAACATGTACTGTACACCGTGTAAACCAGTTTTTCGAACAATTTTTGATTCAACTATTGTAACCTTCTTTCGGTTTACAGTTTTCGAAAATTGAAGCAAAAATTGGATGAAATAAAAGTCGCGTGAAACATCTTTGTGTATAATAAGAACATAAGAAATGATCCCGCAAGACATGAAGAAGGAAAAGCTAAAGAAAGATAAATATATCACAGAAGGAAGAATACTGTAGTTAAAATGTTTGAACAAATGAAATGAAGTGTTAGGAAAAAATGGAAGAACCAAAACAGGAATCAAAGGGAGAGATTGAAGAAACAGAATAATCTTTGAAGAACATCTCAGAGATGATACACCTCCTGAGACACCTCGTTCAGCAGCCATAAACATCACACTACCACAAATTAATCCATCTCTGAAAACAAAACCATCTGTATCATCATCTAGCAGACTAGAAAGTGGACGAAAAAGAACAGTGAAAGGCTTTGTGAAGAAAACAAAAAAAAAATGGTTAGGAAGCTTGAAAAACACAAAAAGCACGTGCAAAGATCTAAGGATGTGAAGTCAAAAAATAATACTACTGATTCTGAAAAACCCAAGAGAAAAGTGAAAAAAATTATCACAGAAGCAAATTCAAAAGAAATTGAGAAATGTATTATTTTTGGCGAGATTATAAAAAAGCCAATAAAAGAAAGTTTTAAAGGCGCAAAATCAAAGAAGAAACTTAAAGAAATCTTCGAAGTTTTAACAGGAAAAATAGCAAGGAAATACAAGTGTCTTCAATATATTAGATCAATCACATAAAAAAAAAAAAAAAAAAAGAAAGAAAGAATATGCGGAACCCACAATTATTTTCCTGTTATTTTCATTTTTCAAAAGAATTAAAGTAAAAATATTTGTTGATTATTTTCTAAAATACAAGTAAAACAATAAGGATGAAAAGATACAGCTGCAAAATAACTTTCAGTTTTGGATATTTATAAGTGTCCACTCCGTGGTCAGTGATGTCCGCTCCGTTGACACATTAATTTTGAAATTAATTAATTACCAACCAAAAAATAGCTAACGAGATAGCTCATCAAGTAATTTAGATTCATAGTTGTCAAAAAGGAATTAAGGAATTTTTTCAAATTTTTTTGGTAAAATTTTTATATTTTCAAATTAGTCTTCGTTTTCTACCCTTTAGATTGGCAATCACCCATATCAATTTCATATGGTTTAGTGCAGTCTATAGGTGATAAACTCTACTTACCTGCATTTTCCCCCATAGACGTAATGTATTTGAATGTTCTTGAGTGTCCCTGTACACGAACCATTTGCTTTATCTCAACGAAAAGCTTAGTGTAGCATCCCTATATGATACATATTTAGAATACCAAGTTTGGAATCTCTGCTGCTATTTTTTCTTGAGATATGCTGATAGCAGACAGACACACACACAGACCAACCGCTAAAAATACGATTTTCATATTCAGGGAACCTCAAAACGTGTAAATATAACAAAAACTCACTTTCGAAAATTTGACCAAAAAACAATACTTTCTGTACCTTATGGGTATGAGAAAGTAATAACTACAGGAAATGGGAATCGGTACTTTGGATTCCATATCTAGTTGCCACTTTAAAAGTTGATCAAGGTTTGCAAGTTTCAAGGAAATTGATAATAGACTTGATTTTTGTTTTGATAAATACAGGCACTAGAATTAAACGGGGGTTGAGAAGGGCGTTAACCCCCCTGACATAGAATTATGCATCTATACCATATCATATTCTATACAAAATATTATTTTAGAATATTAACAATAAATATGAATTTCCTTATGATTTTTACAGTATAAAGATATTTAAATGTAATTTATAAGAATGTCTGTACCAAATCCCAAAACGCAATACATTGGCATTTTTTGTGCGTTCCTGTACATAAACCGATTGTAGAGGATTAGTTAAAGCTTTTTTAAATAGGGAATCTCATATAGTAAACCTGAATAACATATATCATTTCTTAAAATTTCTGAAAATATTTACAGACGCTGGGTGTGGGCAGACGGACAGATGGACCGTCAGACAAAAAAATATGCAAATTGAAATCCTATTCACAGTTAAAAATTGTTAGAAAATGTTTAATGTAAACGAAAATGCAATTCCAGCAAATGTCCAATAATAACCCTTAACCCTTTCCGGTAAAATGACGAGTAGATCTCGTCATTAGTTTTCCATGTCATACAGCACAATGACGAGCTATATTCGTCATGAGACTAAAATCACTGCGTGAGGTTAATGTGGACGCCATCACTATCTTAAATTAAGTGTCTGAGAAAAAATAGTACGAGACCCAATTAAAATGCAAATAATGTTTTATTAGAGCTTAAGAACGGGGAGGATAGCTGGGCCAAACTCAATATCAAATTTTAAGTAACTTAAGAAAAAAAGCTTTAATATATAACTTAGATAAATGCAGAATAGATCTCATCAAATGAAAATACAGTAATAGGATGAAGGCTGCTCTCGACGAACCACGACACTTCTCAAACTAGACAAAGGTAGAAGGATTCCCTATTCTACCAATATCTCCACTCTAATCCAACTCTTTCATTAACACCAGAATATTCGCCGAACACTAAATGATCGCCTAAGAACAATTATCTTCTACTCCACACATTTCTATACCAGACCTCTACACCAAAGATGCATTCATATTTATACTTAATCTCCATCAACTCCAATCTCTTCACTTAACAAAACTTTAAAGCCTCTACCATATTCACTCACACTCCGCAACTTACTTTCTCCGTTGCAGCGGTATACTGGCACAAAACTATTCCATCCTAAAATTTCGCCTACTACTGGCACCGAAGCAGTTTTATTTTTCCCTCGTTTATTACGTCGCTGGATGCAGCATAATTTCGAAACAACCTGTGGTGACCTACCACAGTCTCAACCTTACAACTTTTGAACATCGGCCCTGTCAGTATAAATTTTTACTAAAGGAAAAATGTGTTGAGAAATAAAGACCGTAACCAATAAGAGTAGTTTTAAATACAAATTAAATGGTTATTTTGTGCAACATTTTTCGTCATTAAATTTTACCGGAAGGGGTTAACGTAACTGGATATTTTTGTGTGCCCTGTAAATCTAATGCTAATCGTACTGTACACTATAGAAAGCATTCTTTTGTGCATATGAATAACATATTTCAATTTCATTAAGATTTATGCAAAGTAATTAAAATTTGGTTTATAGAAATATCTTCACATAGAACGCAATGCTGTGGAACACTTTCGGGTGTCCCTGTATACAAACCAGTGGTGGTGTTTACTCCATTTTCTATAGAAAATATCCGATAGAAAACTTTAATAACATATTTCAATTCTATTAATATATGCATAAATTAAAGGTACTAAAATATGGTTTATAAAAATACCGCTCATAGAACACAATGCTTTGGAATACTTTCTGGTTTCCCTGTGTGTCGCATAGCAGACTCTGGGTACTGCTATCGACTTAATTTTTAGAGTTTATCATTACATAATATATAGAGTTTATGCAAAGAAAAGGGTCTTAAAATTTAATGGCTTAATAATTCAAGCTGTGATCGTGTGGACTATAATACTGACGAGAAAGAGGCGCGTTGTGTAGAACAAAAACCCTTCGGCGTTAGCTAGATTCGCTATGATGCACTGTAGGGAGATTCAGTCGAGATAGAGTAAAATAAGAAAGGTCTTACCAAATTCCAAAATAAGTCAGGCGAAGGCAATGGCTAGATTTTTCATAAAACTTTAATGGATCAATAATCATCAGGAATGGGCTCTGGACCGCTTAGTGTCATCTTGGTTGCACGCAATGATGTAGCCACAGAAGGAATTATAATCCATTTGAATCCTTGCGATTTACGAACTAAATTCCATTAAAACTTGAAAATACATATTATAATACACTACTGATTAGGTATGTTAAATTAATTTATTGACAACTCTGTCTATTTTAACGATAAATGAAGATGAAAAAGTAGATAGAAATCAGCACGCGAACAATTTCGTAAAACGCACATGGCGCGCGCGCGAGCGCGACCATACCCGAACACGTCTTCACTATCCCATGGCAAGTCCTCTTCTGTTTCTAGAAGATCGCGGTAGATGAGAACCAGCTTCCTAAAACGTCACGGCGCTGCCTGGCCAATCAGAGCGAGCGCTCACGTATCTTACCGTAAAGCTAGTAGGGTCCGCTACGGAAGAACGAAAGAGTGAAAATTCGAGCGTTGCTGCAAAGCAATTGTGCAGGGGCGAAACGGTAGAATAGTGAAACTTAATGGAATTTAGTCTGAAGCTTCAATAATGGATCGATTTTGATAAGTTTAATGGGGGAATTGATTGAAATTAAATAAACACGATGTCGTACTACACGACACTCTCCCCAAAAACGGGATTTGAAAAAAAACAAAAAGCACAGGGTGGAAAAGCCAAGAAACAACCGGAGCAAGAGCAAGGGCAACCAAGAAGACGGGTCAGACGGTCACGGACGAGCCCTATACAAAGGGTTACAGGCCGACACACATAGTGTCTAAAAAAAAATCGACATAACTTGATGTTACATAATGAGCTGCAATATGACAGCATATAGGTAAGTATACCTCTTACAAAGATTTGATTTGATATAAATAAAATCATATTTTTTACCTTAGTCTTGTGTCTTATTTAACGTTAACATACAACTCACATTTTTACATTCACATAACATTGCCATAGATTGTAGTTGAGAAAGAAAAATTGGTGTTTGCTAAAACGTACTACAGTCTTATTGAACCTTCACAGAAATTGAGAAGTAAGTATGTTATAACATTTTGAATTGTACAAAAAAGAATAAGTCTTCATCTGTGACTACAAACAACCAGTTACGCTAAAAAAAACATATAAAGACAACAAAACATTGAGGCCTAAAAAGGTATGGAAGGCATCTCTTCAACTCGGGAATGGGGCCTAGGATATTCCCAGATTGGAGAGAATGTAAGAGGACGGCGAACATCAGGACCACATCCCTGCAGGAAGATGCAATCCCGATACAACCGTAAGAAGGGATTAAAGGTAAGAATAACTATTATATATATATATATATTTTTTTTTTATACATATTGAAATAGGTCAGTTGCTAAAAATAAGGCAATGAAAACAAAAAAATGAGAGGTGAATATAAATAAAAGCATACATAAACAATTATGAACACAAGACGAGCTTTTTCATAGTTGTATGAATAAAATTATTGCTGTAGATGTCAATAAAAAAACCCTTTTTTTTATTTTTTATTATAATACATAAACATAAGGTCAGTGCCTTGTTTTAAATCATTCTGCCATTTGGACAAATTTATTGAAATATTTTATGATATATGCAATCACTAATTGATGCGTTGGCAGACCAATAAATATGTAATATTTGATGTTAAAAGTAACCCTTGTATTCCAGTCTTTATTATCACTAAAAGTTTCTATGAAATTTATAGTCCAACCTTTTAGTTTATGACCATTCATTTACATAATAGTGATCTAATTGCTGAAGAGGACTATGATAAGTAATTTTTAAATAAGTAATACACACACAATAAAACATCTAGTATTTCCGACTAATATATGAATCATATAAAAAAATAATGAAATTACACAAAAATATATATATATAGCTATAGCAAAGCCTAATGAAAAATTTTGAAATCAAATGTTGATGAACACACATAATATAAAAAAAATCAGATTAAATTGAGTAAATAAACATACACATTTTTTTTTTTTTTTAAAACAATGATATGTGTTCTGATAAGTATTGTATGAAAATACTGGTAAAAAGAAACTATCTGTTAATCAAATTGTACACATCTAACTTGAAGATGCACTTGAATACATTGGTAATTAAACTAAAAATGTCACATTTTAAAAAAACTATAGGATGTGAAAATATAAATTTGGGTTATGACGTGTCGTTAACCCAATGTAAAAATGAAATGTGTACGTGTAAGTGTAATTAGAAAATTGTGTAATCATAGTATACTATTGAAGAACTCACAAGAGTCACAAAGGTGAACTGAATAATAAAAAAAAATATAAAGCACGAAAACAAATGAAATGTGTTTACGTAAGTGAATTGGAAACCACAAACAAAAATATTGAGAATTTAAGTCTGTTAAAAAAATAAGGTAACATGTGAATATTAGTACTAAGATTGAAAACACAAAAAAAATTGTCACATAACATGAATAAATCTATTGCTTATGAGAAAATGTCATATTATAGGAATGTGTGAAGTGTAAATAAATGCACAATATTTCAAAAGTAAAATTGAAAAGTGTGGATGTGTAAATGTGAAAATTATGTAACAACATATGACGTAGCAAGAAAAAAAAACAAATGAATTGAACAGGTTGACTCGACTGTGAAAGTACACATGAACAACCATGGAGAGTAAGTGGATCTACCGATGGTAAAAATTGGTCCTCTTATGTGCAGCTCCTGTATAGACAGACCACAAACAATGCCAAAAATGAACATTGCACTTCACATAAGAATCAAACCCGAAAAATTTAACTGCATATAGCATAAAATAAATCAACTATTGAATGTGTGAATAGGAGTGTGTAAGTAAGAAGGAAAATTATTCCCCTATTAATGTACATAAAAAAATATCCTAAGGCTATAAGAATAACAAACAAAACTATTGAAATGAATAAATAAAAAGGTGTATGGTAACAATATTAAACAGTGGTCATTGCCTATACTGCACGAATGACACAATACCGCATAGGTCTGTCCAGCAGTACCATAGCGTATTATCCATAAACAGGAACCAAAGGACGTCAAGTTCCCATCAATGGGTGCCAATGAGTGTAGGAAAGGAGAACCACATGAAGAGCTATTATATTAATGTAAACAAGAGCACCTGAAGGCTCGAAAGAAAACTATTGCAATGAACTAAAATGAACGTGTATGTAATAAGGATGAAATAAAATTCACCTAATAAATAAATAGACAAAAGCAAATCAAGAACCATGAAAGAAAACAGAAATCAACCCATAACAATCTATGCAATCTCACCACCAAATTGCCTCCTCCAAAACAACTGGTGAATGTGAGTGAAAATGTGTAAATTGTGAAAAGGTACAGACGTTTACACCTACCAAAATAAACGCTGTCCAAAAAGTGTGAAAATAAACTATTGAACATAGTTGAACAAGTTGAAGTCTAAAATCCAACACAAAACAAGACAAACTCAAGTCTCAAAGTGTAAAAAAATAATTAAAACATAACTAAAGTTAAATGAATGCAAATAGTTGTGAATCGACCATGTATATTGATGCCTCCTAACCCAATGCATTATAGTGTGCAGGTTATATGGAGATTTAGAGAAATAAATTGAAGTTCTTGGAAAATGAAAAAAAACGTTTTGAAAAATGAACAAAACAAATAAAGGTAATTGACTGTGAATAAATGTAAATAAAAATATTTTGAGGACTCCTAACCCAATGCATTGAATGTGCAGGTTATATGGAGATTTTAAAAATGAAATAAAGTTTTGGAAATGGAAAGCAAAATTGAAGTTATGTGACGCACAAAAACATAAATTGGAAAAAAAACTATGTGGAGAAAACACAAGTAAGTTTTACAAGAAAACACATGTGTAAAATTGAGACATTTTTTTTTTTTTTGTAATGATATAAAAAGACCTTTAACTAAGTGACATTATAATGTGAGAAGCCAAAAAAATTTGAGGTTAAAAAATAACGTAAAGAGCTTACTTTTACGTAACAAGTCATTCTATTAATGTGAATGTGAATACAAAAAGAATGTGAAAAAAAAAATTTTTTTTTGTTTGTGTAATTGTTTTCTTTTTCTTTTTTTTTTTTATATAACTGACTGGGAAACTTAGCTACCCCTAAAGTCTATGTATAAGCCATAATATAATCCATTCATATATTATAAATATGTGATAAATGAGAAAAAAAATATAAATACACTAAAATTCAGACTTTGTAGCTATTAAAAGTTGACAAAAATAAACTACCTTAAGAAATTGAAAAAGGAATGTGTATATATGAGTAAGGTTACGTAAGCAATAAGTTAAATACAACATAAAAAACTTTACGTAGTATGGCTTGATGTAGAGCCACCACGAAACTCAAAAATTAAAATGAATGTGAATATATGAGCAAGGCTAAAAAAAATATATATACATAATCAATAAAATAAATAAAAACACATAAATTCTCCGTGTCACCACGCATGACGTAGAGCCACCACAATTAACTCAAAAATCAATATTACTTAAAATTGTGACTTAAAATTGGCTCTTTCCATGTAATTATAACTAAATTGTAAATGATCAAAAATAAAAAATCAAATGGAAAAATTAATTCACATTTCGTGACTTGTAAATATAAAGCTATATAAATCATGATACTTAGAAAGATAAAAAAAAAATAATTGTATATTATATGCATTTGGACACATTAATAAAAAAAACAATATTTCAATAAATATATATGTACCACGTTAAAAAAATTGCCATCAGCGCGTCTGAAAGGCTCTAATACTGAAAAAATATATATATAAAACACACATAAAAAAAATTATTTACAAAAAAAAAATGTGTCGGCCAAACATTAAGAGAAAAAAAAAAAAACTGGATCCCTGTATACATGATAACATATACATTTTTCCTTTTTTTTTATATATGCATACATTAATACAACACATAAAACGAGCAACAACTGGATCTTTGAAGATAGATATAAAATGAGAAAAAAATTTTAAACTGGACACTTATAACGTAAAATGTCCAAACAGAAAAAAAATATAGACCCTAGCTAGGCACAGACTGGATTTCCTTGGATAGATTCATAGTTCCCAACGTTCGTGCTATTGGAGAACGAAAGAAAAAAAATTAACGGGTGTTAACACGTTAAAAAGGATACAGTAGAAATTAACACTTCATCAGAATAGGTCTCCATCGTCAATCCTAAGAGTGTTACTTCCTCAATACTTGTTTTACTGAAGTAGCATGATTTTATAACTTCTAAAAGATCGTCGACTTATTGTATGTTAACAAAACGGTGTAACGGCGAAGTCCAGGCGTGCAGAGGCTTAATTTAATAAAACGGAATTAACAGTCAAGTTCCGGTTGAACGAAAAAAAAATTGATATTAAATGTACTAATTTACTCAATCTCTTCTTCAATTTGAGAGTTCTGAAATATTGCTTTTCAATGTTTTTATAACTACTTTCTTCTCAAATAAATCTCGCTGTCGGATAGCCGTACATCGTGCGAAAATGGCACGTGCACCACATGTCGCATAGCAGACTCTGGGTACTGCTATCGACTTAATTTTTAGAGTTTATCATTACATAATATATAGAGTTTATGCAAAGAAAAGGGTCTTAAAATTTAATGGCTTAATAATTCAAGCTGTGATCGTGTGGACTATAATACTGACGAGAAAGAGGCGCGTTGTGTAGAACAAAAACCCTTCGGCGTTAGCTAGATTCGCTATGATGCACTGTAGGGAGATTCAGTCGAGATAGAGTAAAATAAGAAAGGTCTTACCAAATTCCAAAATAAGTCAGGCGAAGGCAATGGCTAGATTTTTCATAAAACTTTAATGGATCAATAATCATCAGGAATGGGCTCTGGACCGCTTAGTGTCATCTTGGTTGCACGCAATGATGTAGCCACAGAAGGAATTATAATCCATTTCAATCCTTGCGATTTACGAACTAAATTCCATTAAAACTTGAAAATACATATTATAATACACTACTGATTAGGTATGTTAAATTAATTTATTGACAACTCTGTCTATTTTAACGATAAATGAAGATGAAAAAGTAGATAGAAATCAGCACGCGAACAATTTCGTAAAACGCACATGGCGCGCGCGCGAGCGCGACCATACCCGAACACGTCTTCACTATCCCATGGCAAGTCCTCTTCTGTTTCTAGAAGATCGCGGTAGATGAGAACCAGCTTCCTAAAACGTCACGGCGCTGCCTGGCCAATCAGAGCGAGCGCTCACGTATCTTACCGTAAAGCTAGTAGGGTCCGCTACGGAAGAACGAAAGAGTGAAAATTCGAGCGTTGCTGCAAAGCAATTGTGCAGGGGCGAAACGGTAGAATAGTGAAACTTAATGGAATTTAGTCTGAAGCTTCAATAATGGATCGATTTTGATAAGTTTAATGGGGAATTGATTGAAATTAAATAAACACGATGTCGTACTACACGACACTGTGCACAAGCTAGCAGAGGTATTCACTCCATTTTCAATAAGGAACATCCGATAATGAACTCAAATAACGTATATCAGTTTCAAGTTAGAGCGCGGACACACAGAAAGACAAATGGACAGACAGACAAATCGAAGTCATTAACACTTTTCAATCTTGCTGGAATTGTTAAAGAGCCGAAGTCATTAAATTTTTCAACCATGATGGAAAGTGATAAAAGTAAAGAGCAAAAATTTCACACGATTTTGCTAGTCTTTTAATTCTTTTCCTCTCTTAACGTGTTTTAATTTGCAGGTGACCCCCTAAGAAATTTAACTATTAATTTTTTTAACAATACGAAATAATGCAAATTTGCATTAAGTTCTTAAAACTGTTGATTTCACGTGTTTGAATGATTTTAGTTGCTATTTTAAAATAAAGGATCTTTTTTTAATTTTTCTCATCTCATAGATAACCCCCTAAAGTGAGCCCGTTGGCGTCGAAAAATAGATGCCAAAATTGAAAAAAAAAAAAAGTGGTGTAAGTCATCATTTTTAAATTGCAATAACTCAGCGAGATTTTGACTTAGAGATATGATTTTTTTTTTATTTTGCTTGTTGGAGCGAGGAGACTGTTTTTCTAAATATAAGTCACATGATAGGAGGGGCCGTATAAAAATTAAATTTCGTATTTAATATGTATACAGCCCTTGTACAAAAAATGCCATATCTGAAATCTACTCTTAATTTGCACTAATTTTGAAATTGGAAGTATGTTTCTAACTTTCTTAGTTTACGAGATAATCGCTGTAACATCTATTTTGAATCACCAGTTATAGGGCAGTTCCTTGTTTGTAAACAAACATCTCAACTTTTATGAGTGGTTGGCAAAAAGGCTTGGGAAAAGCATAGCGATGGCGATTACTTGATTACTACCAACGGAAAATCAATGGTGGGCGGGGCGCGGGAAAGTCGAGCGCGCTTTTTTGCCAACCACCAGACGTCACGAGGAAATGCTCTATAGTGTTGTAGAAACACTCCGAGACGACCGGGACGATTTGTCAGTGTCCGTTTGGGGCAGTCTTAAAGTTACTTCTAATTCTTCAAACAATATAAAAAATTCCTATTTGAAAAAATAATAATCTATATAAATAAAGAGAAGTGTCTGTGTGTGTATCTGCGCTCTGGTGCTCACACTACTAATCGCAGAGCCTCCAAATTTGGCATATAGGTACCTGGGACCCTGCAGGTGTGCACCTCATCGAGATTTTTTCGAATTTCGAATTTGAATTTTTTAAATTAATGTTTTTTCGAATTTAAATATTGGCTTCAATGTTTCATTTTTCAGAAATTTGTTTCGTTTCAAAAGTCTGCGTATCTTAGCAACGGCTATTAAACTATTTATTTATTTGAATTCATTTGAGGAAGAAATCTTTTTTATTATATTTATTGAAATCAAATAGTTATACACATACAGTAGAAAAAATTAAACATATTAAATTTTTAGATTTTGACATATAGGTACCTGGGTCCCTGCAAGTGTGCACCTAATCGAGATTTTTTCGAATTTCGAATTTGAATTTATTAAATTAATGTTTTTCCGATTTTAAATATTGGCTTCTTTGTTTCATTTTTCATAAATTTAATATTTTGCTTCAATCGTCTGCGTATCTTAGCAACGGCTATTACGCAACTTATTTTTATTTAATACATTCATTTAAAGGCGATTTTTTTTTTTTTTTTTATTGGAAACAAAATTGTAATGCAGTAGAAAAAATTAAGTATAATTAATAGTTTTAATTTTAAAAACGTTTTTATAACAGTTACGTTTAAGTTTTTATAGTAGACCAACTTCTTATTTTTCGTTTTTTAATTAATTCTTTTAAAAGAAAAAACTTTTTTTTTTTAATTATTATTTACAGTGTTTATCGGGAAAAATGGAAGTACATACATAGCAAAAAGGATTAAATTGATTAAAATTTATTTGTTTATATATATATTTTTTTTAATCTACTTTTTATTTTTATTTATTTTATTACATTGGTCGAAATCAAATCGTAATATAGTGTAAATAGCATGGGCTATAAAATACATGGTTCAAAACTAAAATATTTAATAGATGCTGAGATGCAGTCATCTTTAAAATCGTAGTTCTTAAATAGATCTTTCCTGTCGTCGATAAATATCCAGATTAAAGTGCCTGGGATAGATCTTTCTGCAGGCATGGGAAACCTAGACCTGATGCCGTGCGGGAGGGAAAAGAGCTGCCGTAGACAGCGAGTACCCGAAGCGAGGTTTGAAGCAATTTTAGTTACTTT
>OZ005650.1:358802316-358828772 GCA_963930645.1 Salticus scenicus | reverse complement strand
TAGCTTATTGGTTTCCACATTTTAGTAAATCGAGATTAATGATATAAATTCAAGTTACCGTTTCCACCCTGATATATGAATAAAAAGAATTTTTGTATAATACAATTCAATTGTTACATCTATATGGAAATGTGAGAATAATACTTTGCGAACCAATAATTAGAAAAGGAAAGAATATATTGTGTAAAATGTGCATGATTTCAGAATTTTCTGCGTCTCTTTAGAAATTACATACCAAAAATAATATTTAGTAAATGTCCATAGACGTAAAATGTTTTCATAACGATTTACTACAAAATTCTGCAAGCGAAACATTTTTATGGGGCGAGAGAGTATCATAATATTTTAATGCTTACTAAATATCTGCCTGCTATGCCCTTACACGGTATTAATGAGACTATCCGTGTGCGAGGACAAAGTATTCTCCATACCCTCTGAATCGTTTTGTTGTTTTATCATATTGTCTGTCGTTACAAGCAACAGTTCAAACGTACGAAACTCTGCCTGTAAATGTCGTTTCACGGTAATGAGATTATATCATGTGCGGAAACGAAGTATTCTGCGTACCGAGACATTTGGTCGTTTTGTCTCTTTGTTAATCGTTAAGAGTCAGATACCTTCCTTTCTCCTTCCCTATGTAATCCAATGGGATTTGGGGGGAATCCAATTTTTTTTTTAAATAAATTTCAATATTTTATTTCATTAAGCAAACTTAAGGACATAATTTTCAATCTTAAAAAGAAATATTTAAATTGTATTTAAAAGAAAAAAATTGCTTAGTAAGAAAAAAAGTGGCATGTTTAAAGAGTGGAATTCAAAACAAGACCTTCCGGCTTTTTCGGAAGGGTAGGTTGATTTCTTTTTCCTTATCAAGTAGCCGTCATTTTGTTTCAAAATGGCGGCTACAAATTATTAATGCACTTGGTAGAAATATTGATGCAGGCTATGCACATATGGAGTTTTAAGCAAATCGGTTCATAAATACACTTTTATGTGAATTTAAAATTTTCAAGTGGCCGGCGCTAGGAAAAAAAATGGTGGGTTAAGTTGACAAATATATGAAATGCGTTTGTGAGATAAGTCTACTGTACACACATAGTTCGAATTCATTCAAAATCTCAAAAGTCATTGTGTTGAAAAAATAAGTGGCTGCCACTTCGATAAAAATGGCAGAGAAAGTTGCTCATCTAAGATATCGTTGCAAATTTGAAAATATTTTTTTTTTTTTTTTTTTTTGTAGAAATTCTTTCAAAGAGGCTTAGTAAGTTGATAAAATGTTAGTTTCCTGCATTTCTAGTTTGTTTTAGCATTAAAATAGTCTAATTTTACCTTAAAAACGGATTAAAAAGATCCAGTAACGCATGTAATGGATTTGGTGCCAAATTTGGCGACTTTTCCCCTATGGCGACTTTTTTGGCGACTTTTGGCGAGAAAATACTTATTATCGATATACCAAAGATGGACGCAATAACGTAATTGGTTCATGAGTTACGTGAATTTTCTAAATTTTTGTTGTTTGAATGATAAATCCATTTTTCAACTTTGATTTGAATTGATTAAGTATTTCTAAAGTTCCAGCAAACACATCGAAGATATTTGAAGCATAGGTTACTGTCCAACTGTGGTTTAAATCAGTGCCGTGTTTCAAAAGTTATTATTATGGCAAATTTTCAAGTGGCAGTCTAAGTGGCTGCGACTTGTAAAATAAAATAGCATAACAACTTGCCCATCGAAATCATCCAGTACATTTGTACGATAAGTTCATTGTCCAGTTCTAGTTTAAATTAAATCAGAATTTCAAAAATTATAATCATAAGAAATTTTCAGGTGGCACCACTTGTAAAAAAAAGTGGAGTGAGATGCCTAGCGAAATTATCTGAGATATTTGAATGATAAATCCACTACCCAAACTTGAAGCGAATTGATTCTGTCTTACTAAAGTTACCATAATGACAAATTTTCAAGTGGCCGCCACTTGAAAATAAAATTGCGGATCAAGTCATCAAGAGAACTTATCCTAGATATTTGAACCAAAAGTTCACTAACCAGCTTTTATTTGAATCTGTTTAGTATTTTAAAAGTTATCGTGATGGCATATTTTCAAGTGGCAGTGTGATTTCAAGTGGCTGGAACTTAGACACAAGATGTCGGGACAAGTTGCCTAGTGAAAACATTCAAGATAATTATATGATAATATGACTATCAAAATTTGGTTCGATTTGAAGTATTATTTCAAAAGTTATCGTGATTTTAAATTTTCAAGTATGAGCCTGGTTTCAAGTGACCGCGCTTAACTTAAGATATCTGCCACTTTATTAAAAGTGGCGGATATAGTTTATTAATAAACTTCATTGAGATCCTTATGTGGTCTGTATTTACATCACAATTCAAACAATTTCGGAATACGCTTTTTACAATTTAAATTTGAAATTTTCAAGTTGTCTCCACTTGAAAACAAAATGGCGGAGCAACTTGGTTAACAAACTCATCTAAGATATTTATAAGATAAGTTAAGACACTGTTCAAATTTGGTTCCATTTGGAGTATTATTTCGGAAGTTATCATGTTTTTAAATTTTCAAGTGGTGGCCTAATTTCAAGTGGTCCCGCTTAACTTAAGATATCCACCACTTTATTAAAAATGGCGGGTAAAGTTCATTAATAAAGTTATTTGAGACACTTGTGTAATCTATGTATACATCAAAATTAAAAGAAATTCGCAATACGCTTTTTACAATTTGAATTTGAAATTTTCAAGTGGTCTCCACTTGAAAAGAAAATGGCGGAGCAACTTGGTTAACAAACTCATCCAAGATATTTATAAGATAAGTTAAGACACTATTCAAATTTGGTTCGATTTGGAGTATTCTTTCGGAAGTTATAGGGATTTAAAATTTTCAAGTGGTAGCCTGATTTCAAGTGGTCCCGCTTAACTTAAGATATCTGCCACTTTATTAAAAATGGCGGATATAGTTTATTAATAAACTTCATTGAGATCCTTATGTGGTCTGTATTTACATCAAAATTCAAACAATTTCGGAATACGCTTTTTACAATTTAAATTTGAAATTTTCAAGTGGTCTCCACTTGAAAACAAAATGGCGGAGCAACTTGGTTAACAAACTCATCCAAGATATTTATAAGATAAGTTAAGACACTATTCAAATTTGGTTCGATTTGGAGTATTATTTCGGAAGTTATAGGGATTTTAAATTTTCAAGTGGTAGCCTGATTTCAAGTGGTCCCGTTTAACTTAAAATATCTGCCACTTTATTGAAAATGGCGGATAAACTTCATTAATAAACATCATTGAGACCCTCATGTGACCTGTATTTACAACAAAATTCAAGCAAATCTTGCTTTAAATATGCTTTTTACAATGTCGGTTTGAAATTTTCAAGTGGCTGCCACTTGAAAACAAAAAGTCGGAGCAACTTGGTTAACGAACTCATCCAAGATATTTATAATATTAGTTCACTGTCCAAATTTGGTTCGATTTCGAGTATTATTTCGGGAGTTATCGTGATGACAAAATTTTCATTATAGATAGATAGATAGATAGATAGATAGATAGATAGATATATATATATATAGATAAACGAAGTGATTGCAATAGGTCGATTTCTAAAGAAATCAACCTAAAACAGAATTTGAGAAACTTTATTTTTGAAAGAGATATCCGAAAAATACAAAGCAATAAAAATCCCATTGGATTACATGGGGAAGGAGAAAGGAAGGTACCTGACTACTGAGGATTTTTAAAAGTTAGTTTTCAACGTAGGGAACTCTGCCTGTAAATGTCGTTTCACGGTAATGAGATTATCCATGTGCGAAAACGAAGTATTCTGCATACCGAGACATTTGGGTGTTTTGTCTCTTTGTTAATCGTTAAAAGTAAGTTTTCAACGTAGGAAACTCTGCCTGTAAATGTCGTTTCACGGTAATGAGATTATCCATGCGCGAAAACGAAGTATTCTGTGTACCATCTGAGTTATTTGGTTGTGTTGTCACTATGTTAATCGTTAAAATTAAGTTTTCAACGTAGGGAACTCTGCCTTTAAATGCCGTTTCACGGTAATGAGATTATATCATGTGCGGAAACGAAATGGTCTATAATATTAAAAATGTATAGTATATCATCGAAAAACATTTGTAAATGCTTTCATTAATAAAATTTACCATAAAAATACAAAACATCGATCGAAAGAAAATAGAAAAGCATTATCCCGAAGCCTAATCATTGATTTGCTGTTGTGCTATATCCTCTCGTCCAATCAGCGGGACGAATTCCATCCCTTTGGATGAACTGCGTAGGTATTGTGAACTTGCAACTCTGCCTGTAAATGTCATTTCACGGTAATGAGATTATCCATGCGCGAAAACGAAGTATTCTGCGTACCGAGATATTTGGTTGTTTTGTCACTTTGTTAATCGTTAAGTTTTCAACGTAGGGAACTCTGCCTGTAAATGTCGTTTCACGGTAATGAGATTATCCATGCGCGAAAACGAAGTATTCTGCGTACCGAGATATTTGGTTGTTTTGTCACTTTGTTAATCGTTAAGTTTTCAACGTAGGGAACTCTGCCTGTAAATGTCGTTTCACGGTAATGAGATTATCCATGCGCGAAAACGAAGTATTCTGCGTACCGAGACATTTGGTTGTTTTGTCTCTTTGTTAATCGTTAAAAGTAAGTTTTCAACGTAGGGAACTCTGCCTGTAAATGTCGTTTCACGGTAATGAGATTATCCATGTGCAAAAATGAAGTATTCTGCGTACCGAGACATTTGGGTGTTTTGTCTCTTTGTTGATCGTTAAAAGTAAGTTTTCAACGTAGGGAACTCTGCCTGTAAATGTCGTTTCACGGTAATGAGATTATATCATGTGCGGAAACGAAGTATTCTGCGTACCGAGACATTTGGTTGTTTTGTCTCTTTGTTAATCGTTAAAAGTTAGTTTTCAACGTAGGGAACTCTGCCTGTAAATGTCGTTTTACGGTAATGAGATTATCCATGTGCGAAAACGAAGTATTCTGCGTACCGAGACATTTGGGTGTTTTGTCTCTTTGTTAATCGTTAAAAGTAAGTTTTCAACGTAGGGAACTCTCTGCCGCAAGTTCACGATACCTACGCAGTTCGTCCAAAGGGATGAAATTCGTCCCGCTGATTGGACGAGAGGATATAGCACAACAGCAAATCTACGATTAGGCTTCGGGATAATACTTTTCTATTTTCTTTCGATTGATGTTTTGTATTTTTATGGTAAATTTTATTAACGAAAGTATTTACAAATGTTTTACGATGATATAATATATCTGCATTTTAGTAGAAATTGAAATGAGAAAAGAAAAAGAAAAAAAGAAGAAGAGCGTCTAATGCTGTGTAAATGAATATACTTCAATATTTCAAGAATTCGCAATTTCAACTTATCTTCAAATTTTGAACCCCTATCTTATGACTGCAATATCTACAATTTGCACTAATTAAATTCTAGCAGTCTATTTTCTTACGACTTTCAGATCGATTTAAAAACGATGAGGTTTTATTGTACAGTTCTTTAACTTTCCCCCCTTTCATCGTTTTCTCATAGCTTGTCCTTTACTTAATTTAAAAAATATCGCTACTTCTACTTCAAAAATTCCTCTTTTACATTTATCATTAACACGCATCAAGTAGATGGAAACAAACATGAACCTATAGTGATCTGAAATTTCTGATTATTGTAAATGATTTCATTTAGAAAATAGTATAAATCATGAGTTTTACAGATGAAAAAAACAAACAGTAAATTAAAATAATAATAATAATACATTTTTACATATTTTAATCTTATATTTTATTCATACAAATTCGGTTTTTAAAAAATCACTACTTTTTAAAGTGGGGTTAAAAAAAATGAATAATGTCACTTGATAAATACGAACAAATAGGCAGTAAAAGATTTTAATCTCTTTATGAAAATGGTCTATAATATTAAAAATGTATAGTATATCATCGAAAAACATTTGTAAATGCTTTCATTAATAAAATTTACCATAAAAATACAAAACATCGATCGAAAGAAAATAGAAAAGCATTATCCCGAAGCCTAATCATTGATTTGCTGTTGTGCTATATCCTCTCGTCCAATCAGCGGGACGAATTCCATCCCTTTGGATGAACTGCGTAGGTATTGTGAACTTGCAACTCTGCCTGTAAATGTCGTTTCACGGTAATGAGATTATCCATGCGCGAAAACGAAGTATTCTGCGTACCGAGATATTTGGTTGTTTTGTCACTTTGTTAATCGTTAAGTTTTCAACGTAGGGAACTCTGCCTGTAAATGTCGTTTCACGGTAATGAGATTATCCATGCGCGAAAACGAAGTATTCTGCGTACCATCTGAGTCATTTGGTTGTGTTGTCACTATATTAATCGTTAAAAGTAAGTTTTCAACGTAGGGAACTCTGCCTGTAAATGTCGTTTCACATTAACGAAACTATTAGTATGCGAAAATGAAGTATTTGTCATGCCATTTTAGTCATTTTGTTGTTTTTATATTTTGTTAGTCGTTAAAAGTAAAAATTTTAACATAGGAAATTTTGTCTGCAAGTGTCGTTTCAGAGAAATCAAACTATTCATGCGTGAGAATAAAATAATCTCCGTATCGACTGAGTTTGCTTTTAGGAGGATACAAATATTATTAAGAAAATTGTTATATATAAGACAGCGTATCATAAAGTTACAATTATTATTAAAATATAATCGAGATAAAAACTTATCTATTTATTTATTATTCTTATGACTTCTCTGCATAGTCAGAATTATACACTTCTTTCAGCGTTTCTTGGTTTTTCGAAAGCATTCATTGTAAAATAGAGTGGTTCTAGGTTACTTCAATCATAATGGCTTCTTGAAACCAAACAAATCAACCTGAATAGATGTAAATTAAAGCATTATGTATTTGTATATAAGAATCAATTAATATACAGAATGCATTTTTCCAGATATCTGGGTTCAGCTCCAGGTCGCACTCGTCGTCCTAGCTGTTCGGCGTTTTGCATGATTTTCTCTGAAAGTAGCTTGAATACTGGCTAGAACTTCTTTGGTAGAGCACTACGTAGGACATTTTATCCAGGCCAAGGACCCAAGTGCAGTCAATCGGCTTTAATCCTACACCTTATCTTCACATCTCAGTTATTTCTAAGTAATAACACTGCGCTGCAAATATATATAATATGGTTATGGTTTGTCATATTAGGTTATAGTTTTATTTTTATCTTCTTCTTTAATGGATTGTCTATGGGTGTTTCGGGCCTGCGAACAAAGAAATTCTTAGCTTTTGCTTTCTTTGTTACAGAAAAACATCCATATTTTAGCATATTTGCATTCTACCAGGCCCTTGAAAACGTTAGAATGCAAATATTGCTTTTTTTCTAATTCCAATTTCCAATATGTATTTCGATTTTTCTTTAATTATTCTTTGATTTGATATGGGTAGTCTCAGCTTGTGATCCGAGGAATTGTTTTGATACTGAAGTTGAGTCATCTTTAAATTTCATAAAAACATTTTTGCACTGATTATATTAATGTTTTTCAATATATATATATATATATATATATATATATATATATATATATGAGCCCTGATACCATTCTTGCTGATTCTTATGTAAAACAACCTCCTGATTCCGAATGTGAAATGAACCCCATTTTGCCCAATCACCCACCGTTTTCTCGGGACGCCATCCCTTCCCCCAATTTTTATCACTGTTCAGTAATTTCATGGCTATGAATTTGATTAGGAGAATGGAAATGAATTATTTTAACACTTAAAAACAAAGAAATATAATGTATAATAAATAGTAATAATAATTAATAAAATATAATAAATGTAATGTATAATTTCAGTGGCAAATCCCCCCCTCCCCTAAATTTTCCCCTTGCTGTAAATGTCCATGCTTTACAATTTTCCAACTCTGCATCCCATCAGAAGATATTTAATAGCTAAAATAATCCTCTCTCCCCTACAAATCAAATTGATAGCCATAAAATTACCGAAAAGTGATAAAAATAGGGGGGCGTCCCTAAAAAACGGTTTGTGATAGGACAAAATCAGCTTGTGTTAACAGTCCTATATTTCAGTATGGTTCGCTCGCTCCAATCTGGAGTATTGCAGTCTTATTCGGGCTCCTTTTTATAATAGTAAAATTAAAATTCTAGAGCAAGTTCAAACTAAATTTGCACGTTATTTATATTTTAAAAGTAATCCTATTTATACTCAGGTTATTTCTTCCTCGTATTTGCGAATTATTTTTAATCTTCCTAGTTTAAAATCTCTTCGTGACCTTTTTTGTTTATTATTATTGTTTTTATAAAGTTATCAGTAATATGATTGACTGCAATGATATTCTTAACTATATTCAAATTAATGTGCCAACCAAGTCACTTAGAAATAATCATTAATTTGCCACTCTGTTTGTAAAATATTTCATTATATAAATTTTACAAAATTTATAAATGAGCTTTCTGTGAATTTGGATATTTTAAGGCATGTTTTTTACTGTTTGAACTTTTAAATTCATAACATGTTTTTTTTTTTTTTTTTTTTTTTTTTGTCTATGTTTGATTTAATGTATTATAGTTTTATTCAAGCAACACTGTATAATTGAATTGTTTCTGTATAGTGTGCTTTTCTTTAAATAAATAAATAAAATGTGAATCATATTCGGATTCAGGAAGTCATTAACACGCTTTCATTAACTTCACCTGTATGTATGTTTGTATGAATGTATGTTTGTAACCGCTCTGGGAGCAAACAAAAAATTTATATTGTAAAAAAATACTTTTCCTACGTGAGCGATGTGGCGCTGAGGTAAGACTCTGCGCTACGAACCTAAAGGTCCAGCGTTCGATCCCAGTCAGTGGAGATTTAAAAAAATGGTTTTTGTTTAACTCTAAGTTATTTTAATTAAAGATTTAAATGTATGTAAATATTATGGTGTGTTACTCACACGATTTTCTCTTACCCTGCATTTTAATACTAAGATAGATATTTTGTGCTTTTTAGTTCACATTTCTATAAAAGTGTGTTCTTTAATTTTTTAAAACTATAATATTTTATTTTTAACACGCTTTTATTAGCTTCACCAGTATGTATGTTTGTAACCGCTCTGGGAGCAAACAAAAAATCTATATCGTAAAAAAAGTCTTTCCCTACGTGAACGCTGTGGCTGTGAGGTAAAGCTCCGGGCTACGAACCTAAAGGTCTAACGTTCGAGCCCAGTCAGGGGAGATTTTTTAAAAATGGTTTTTGTTTAATTCTAAATTATTTTATAATCACCCTGTAATATGGTGTGTCACTCACACAATTTTTTCTTACCCTGCATTTTAATACTATAAAGATAGATATTTTGTGCTTTTTAGTTCACATTTCAATAAAAGCGTGTTCTTTAATTTTTTAAAAGTATAATTTTATACATAAGAATTTGCAAAAATGTTGTTGGGGTCGATTTTAATGCAGAGCAGTGTAATTAAAACTTCGTGATACAAATTTACTTTTAAAGTATTTTTTAGATAAGTAGTGTATGTGTTGCCCATGCACATTGTGTATAAACATGTTATTTCCTTTTTCCCACTGGTCAAACTAATCCTTTCTTTTCTATAATAACGAACATTTTTCATTTGAATAACATGGTTTTTCCAAAATCTGTGCGGAAACAAATCTAACAAAAATATGCAACAATCTTGGACAAATGCACCTTTTTGAAAAAAAGAAATTTTCTTTTAATAAATAAAAATTGTCTATTGGAATTCAAAAGAATAGTAAAATAAATAATTATTAACGAAAAAGAAGATTTAAATATATTTCAACGATTTTATAATTTATTAAGAAAACGACTTTTGAAGCTTCATGGAAGGTCAGTCAGTATGACTGTATGACATGGTACGAGTATTTCAATATTGGTATCTAACAATAATATGCAACAATCTAGGGTAAATAAAGCTTTATAAAAGTAACTGGAATTTCCGTTAATAAATTAAAACTTGTTTATAAGAAATCAAAACAACAGTGGTAAACAAAAATTATTTGTAAAAAACGAGATTTAAAAATATTTCAATCGTTTTAGAGCTCACAAGGAAAACGACCTTTTAAAGTTACATGAAAGGTCAGTATGTCAAGTATTTCGTGGCAAACTTTAATGAGCTCAATAATAATAATAAAAAAATATATATATTTTTGATATGCGATGAATACAAACTGCTGATTTTAAATTTCTTATTAAACATTGAAAGAAGAATAAAATGATTTCAAACTTTTAAATTCTTTCGAGACAGGCTGTCTTTGACTCCATTAATATTTCCTCTAATGAGGGGAACGTATTAACCTTTCTCGTAACACTCCGAGGAAACGATTTTACACATCCATCTATCGAGATCACGATTTTCATCATGGTACATCGACCAAAAGAACTTTTAATATAAATCACGACACAATTTTTACAACAGTACAAGGAGGATGGGGGGAAAGAAACCCTTTGTGAATTAATAATTACCGAGTAACACTATCTTCTGTAATGTGTGCGGCTTTATTTTTTCTTCTTTATTAAGTCTCAGAAGAAACATAAAAAAGCACGCTGTCTAAGATTGTTTTCATACTCACTTCTCTCACTGATGTGAATAGAGAAGGTTTTTTCTTGACATTCGATCATGTAAAACCATCACGTACGCCTTTTTAAACTGAGATTTTTAACTGGTTATTAAGAAGTTTAGAGGGTGCAATGTATTCTCTTTCCCACCTTTCCCTATGACGGTCGTCATTTGAAACTTGATAAGCAGTGTCTGTTAAGATGATTACATTTTACTTATAAATAGGATGCCGATTTTAATTTTTCATTATCAGAAAGCATTATAGTACTTAAAAGTATTTAAAAATATTCATAAAACGAAATCTTAATATAATAAACATAATTATTAAAAATATTTTTTTTTACACTGAAGAAACTCAACCCATAAAGACTTTAAATAATATCGAATACGTGTTTATCAAAATATTTGTTTAACTCTTAAATGCATGAATTTTTAATTTTGACCGAAAAACTTTATTATGTATAGATGATTATATAGGTTTATGCAATAATACAAAATAATAATAATCAATTAATATTTTATTTATTCATTTATTTATTTTTAAATGAAGGGTTTCAAAAATGATAAATTATGCAATACAATTAGTGCAATACCAATGTATTTAGAAAATAAATAAAAAATAATAAAATAATAATAATTGCTTATTAGCATAAAATACAGTTACTCACATATATATTAGCAAGAATAAATCTAAAAAAAAAAAAAAAAAAAAAAAAAAAAACATTACTGTCTTTGCTAATTATTATTGCATAAAAACTCGCCATGCTCTAATGACTTCGATTTTCATGAAATGCCAAAAATTGATTTGATTTTTGGCATTTCAAGAAAAATCGGGGTCATTGAAACATAGAAAAGAATTTTCATTCAGATCTCATTCTAAAGCTAATAAAAAAGCATGAAAAAAGTCTCTTACTCTGTTTTGATAGAACGCATACTTTTTGAAAAAATATCTGGTGTGAAACAACCACGCGACTTCCATTACCCACTATTACACGTATTATATGCACTTTTTGGGGATAATGTTATTAGAAGATATAGAATTGACCTAATGAAATAGACACCTAAAAATTTCCCGATAACAGAAAGTTAATACACGTATAAAAACATAAAACGGAGTTTACACAGCGATTTTTTTTTTTTTTTTTTTTTTTTTTAAGGAGGAAAAAATTAAAAGAAAATTGCAAAGTTTCTTATTTATTTATTTAAACAACGATTTCCGAGATCTAAAACTGGTCTATCTGATCAGGATGACTATTAATTTTTCTGCGATAACCAAGTAAAGCATGAGAAAATATATCTAAAATGGGTTTATTTAACAATTTCCATGAAAATCGTTAGAGCCGTTTTTGAGATACCGACTTTTACAAAAGCTTGGCATAATTAATTGTTGACCAGAAAACAACAATTACATGCAAAAGGATATTTAAAAGAGTGTTAATACGGCAAGTTTGAAAAAATTCATACAGCCGTTTTGAAAGGAACGCACTTGCAAGGCCTGAAATTCAGCTATTTGTACAGGACGCCTATAAATTTTTCTGAACTAACCAACTATGTCATTCGAAAGGACATCTAATAGAGTGTTTATATAGCAACTCAGAAGAAAATCGTTAGAGCCGTTTTTGAGATACAGACTTACAGTACCACTTCCGGTTTTCTCATTTTCACCAAAATTTGGAAAATGCATCTGTACATCAGACCTGTTTCAATTATAAAGTTTCATAGTTCAATTTTTATTAGTTTCCGAGATATAACAGCCAGAAGATCCCCCCATACATACACACACACATACACACTGAACAATTGTCAAAAATCACTTTTTTGGATTCAGGAGACCTGAAAACATGTAAATCAGTTGAAATCTCGATGTCGAATTTTTGGACCGAATACAACATTTACATCACCTACGGTAGTCGTGTAATGGAAGTAAAAATGTGATGGTAGCAAATTAAACATCAGTAGAAAGTTCAGTTCAAAACACGCTTCGCTCGTGCGCACCGTTTACTTTGTCATTGGCTGTTTTGTCATTCATTTTGGGAGAAGGCTGCGGTCCAGCGGCCACTATGTTATATATATATATATGATATATTAATAGTTTTTTTTTAACTGTTAATTTTTTTAATATATATTAATAATTTTTTTAATTTAATTATTCTTTCAATTATTTTTTCTTTTTTTTCTTTTTCAAATTTAAAATACATAATACTGTTTTATCAAATAAATCATATTTTTAGTTGTTACAATTTCAAGTTTAACTATTCTATTGCTTAAAATTTTTTTGAATGATAATTTGAAGTATGCTCGCTTGGCATATCTTCTAAAAACTGTTAGGGTTACATAATTTCTTTGAATTACGTAATTTCTTTGCGTTCCCACATGCTGAAGAAGATGATAAGGCATCTATTGAACTGTTTGGCCTGAATAGTTTTGAAATTATCCCTTTCTCCTTGTTTATTATCACTGTTAAAAGAATTTTTGTTTATACATTCCACTTTTATTTTAATATATTATAATTTAAACTAAAAGTTATATTTTTGTATAGAAATTTAGAGCTGCTTTATGCGCTTATTTTATACAAATTTAATGAATCATTGTTTACAAAATTTATACAACTATATATATACACACACACAAAAGAAAAATAGAAAAGTGCGTTTAAAAAATTATTTTCGACAACAAATCTGTCATCAATGTGTGGGATTTAGGCAACATTTGATGACTTTCATACTTTTGTCGATTTATCGCCATGTTGGTGTGAACCCCATATATCAGGGAAAATATCAAAGAATATTCTTAAACATTTTAAAATTGCTAAATAACGTTCTTTGAAAAACAAATCGAACGCATTATTATCATTAGATTATTATTGCTCAGAACAAATTTGTTATCAAACGAAGTTGCTGGATTTATTTTCAAAATTTTAACTAATTCATTATACACTTTGAAAAAAGAAGACCAACTTATTGGGGTATTTTGCGGCCTTTTAACTCCGTTGTGTTTATTTCACTCACTACAACACAATGCAACGAAAGTTGCATGTCTTTATTTTTGAGCGTCACGCATAAGGAGATATGTTCGGGCCTTTAAGCCACGCATTTTGACGCCCAGGTTCTTGAAAGCGGTCTTGAAACGGTAGCTCACGAGAAAACTTCATCGTCCAATCAGTTCGGCAATCAGATGGGGTGTCGTGACTTATTAGAGGGAACAGATTACATTTTTATCGAGATCGAACATGCTGCCGTGACCATCGCTATCCAATACGGTAGTTCGTGATAGAGGATCACGAGGTAGGAAGATGTTTAGAAATATAACCATCACGAATTAAAAGAGATCCTTACGAAAGGATTGTGGACGCATGCGCCATGTTGTTGCACTGTTGTTGGAATTTAGAATTAAAATGAGTTTTTTCCCCCCTAAATTAATCGAAATTTTTCTTTGGTCAATAACACCTGATTTGCACTATAGTCTATTTTATGTGATGTTTTCGTTAAGCTCTGAATCTTAGCAAAAATTTTAATGTAGAAAGCACCTGAAAAATAATTGCATTGAAAAAAAGTAATGAAAATGAAGCAATGTATTTTCTTTGACGAGTAATGTTAACGACTGATTATTTTTTCCCCATTTATCGAGAATTGTCAATCCGCACATTCACGGAAATTCAGACTAGAGTATTCCCATGCTACATTGGAGCAAAAATAAAGATAGAGATAAGTTAAATGTACGTGATATCTTTTTCTAGAATCATTTTCGTTTACTGTTACTAATTGTTCCCTGTGATAGTTATCCTGGCAGCCCTGATTACCAAATAGGCACGAGAAGCACGTGCTTCACTTCTAAAATTTTGAAAGGGCCCAAAATTAAGCAAAATAGGCTAAATTCTAGAGCGGGTTATCTTACAACATTGTCTCAATATAAAATGTCCCAGTAGACTATGCTGACCAGATGTCCTCTTTTTTAGAGGATATTCCATTTTTGTAAGCCGTTTTTCAAAGTTTTAAAAAATTTCGCAGGAAAATTATTCATTATAATTATTAGCATTTTGGTCCCCATTTACTAAAAATATAAAATTGTATTCCTAATTTGGGTATTGTAATACCTATTAACGCATTTAATTTATAAAGGTACCCTGATCTGGTCACCATACAATAGACCCGATTAAACAACTATCACTTCTATAGTACAGAACATCGGTTAATGAAACATGTACACATGCATTTCCAATTGGATAATTTCATTGTATCTTATAGAATATAGGCCTACACTAGTTTGTAGTTTGGGGTTATAACTAAGCGAATTTAGTTGTGTACATTTTATTCAATTCCAGCTAATTACGATTTATGTTTAATAATTAATTTGTAAATTTTGCGAGGTGTTTGTATGCTCCCAAGAATAAGGTGTTTGTACGCGTATAGACCAAGAGCAGTGAGAGAAAGGAGCGGTTCAAACGGGTTTGTACTACCCCTCATTTGAAACATTGATTGACCCCTGTATCCTGGTATGCTTAATCCATTTTACATTTATTCAAATAAAAGATACTCTTACTCAAATAACCATAATTTCTAGTAAATTCTAGCATTTTTATGTATGTGGTTAGAAATGCACGATCTTCTACAGGAAAAATTCTTCAGAGATAGCTGGAGGTGATGAAAGCATTGCAGCCTCTTAATTTTATAAATGCCGCATTAATTAGCATTAGCATTATAGTTGCTATTTAGGTTAACATGACAAGAAATCCATATTTAAACAAAACCTGTTAAACAGTTTTTTACTAACTAATGTGTAAAATAATCTCTGATTTCAAAATGCTAAAATAGTATTTTAAATCTCCAATAATTTTACTTTGAGTTTTGTATATGTAACTGAACATATCTGTGAATTTAATTTATTTTGTATTTCGCGCTTAAAATAAAAGAAAGTGTAAAATGTATAAATTTATATATATATATTGTAATCCGACTGAATATGAAAGTTCATAATAAAGGTAACAATTTTTGATTTCTAAATAAATTTCTATGAAAAGAAAGGCGTTCAGAGGCTAATGCGTAATTGATTAAAGGGGAAAAAAAGCTTAAAATTTTTGTAAACAATTTTATTTAATGAACTTTAAAATGATATCATTTTAAAAGTTTATTATTGTTTCGCACTTTTAGAGCCTCAGTACTAAAATTTTCTGATAAAAGTAAATTTCTCACCATGTCGCTAAAAGTTTCGCTAGGTTCATCGCTAAAGTTTTGCGGATGGTGCGATTCCAATGACTTCCAACGTAGGAAACTCTGCCTGTAAATGTTGTTTCCTAGCGATTAGAATATGTGTGCGTGAAAACGAACTTTTCGCCCGTTCTGTCTGAATCATTTTAAGAATAAATATACTACTACTACTACTATTAATAATAATAATAATAATAATCTAATTCAGTGGTTATTTCAATAACTTTACTGTTTTTTTTTTTTTTTTTTTTTTTTTTAATTTTCCTGACTATTAAAGGAAAATAAAAAGCTTTCAAAATGTATTGTTGGTTCGGAGTACTCTCTGAAAAATAAATCTGATAATATTAAAAATAAAAATCCCTTTTCGGCAAGCTTAAAGGCTAAGGTAGATTCCTTTACGTTAATGTTACAATTGTAAAGAAATTTTACATATGCATTAATACCTAGAAAATGGCTTTGTTCCCACACATTGCATTATTTACGTCGCTATTCTGGTTTCAAGAAATTTAATTTTCAACTACAAAAGGGTTTTATTCATTCTACTTAAAATTTTAGGCTAAATTTATTGGTTTGTAAATGTTTCAATTTTTTAAAATTCAAGCTCATAATCATTCAACAAATAAAAGCCTTAAAGATATACAATCCCAGCAATGGTGAATCCCAGAGGGGGCTATTGGGCTACACCCCCCTCCCCACCCAAGCTTAATCAAAATTATAATTTTTATTTAAAATCCATATAACTGTTGTTCAATATCTTTCTTTTAAAAGAAAAAGTAATAGAAACGTGAAAATGCACTTGTGATCTTACTAGTTCTGGTAAGCCTGGCGTTGCTACGGTCAAGTCAAATACAGATAAGTGGTAGCGGTTTTTGGATAGTTATTTCATTGCAATTTTTGTTGAATTATTGAAAGTTTTGTATTGTGTTTTTGTGATTCTTATTGTCAGATGAGTAAAAATTGTAAAGTGAAACTGTTTTGGTTCACATAAGCTGGAATATTAACATTAACATTAGTTAACATTTGACCGTTTGGCACCGCTGAATTTCACTGTTAATTGTTGTGAATTTAGTAAATTGTATGATTTGGCGAGGTTTTGGTGACAAAACTTGAGACTTAGCAATGAAATTTGTGATTTGGCGGCAAAAGTTGATAGTTGACGACGAAATTTTTGACTTGGCGACAAAATTTTGCGAGTTTGGCGATGGAGAAAGGCAGCTTTGGCGTCATTATATTTTCTTTCCACGCGAAAACCTAATATCTCTTCACAGACCAATATCTTGTTTCGACAAGATAAAAAGTCAAAGGAAGCTGTAAAGTATTACTCTCAATCGTAAATTTTAAATTCTTGCCTAAACTGACATTCTAAACTATTCATCACAAACGATATTTGTATTAAGATTGACGTATTATTTTAATTTTATATTTTTAAATGATTAAGTATTTAACAAGGTTTTTAATTAGCACACTTTTATTAACTTGATATGATGCAACTATTAATGTATGTAACGGAATTTTGCAATTCAATTTTCGGCAACTTCTTGTCGTCCAAAGGACCAGAAATTTTGCACACGACTTCATAATCAATGACAATACTAAATACAAGTGTTTCCAGGCACTTTTCCCATCAGGGGCAGGTTCCAAGGGCAAACAAAAAATCTATACTGATACAAAACTATCGTATGTGACACAGGATTTGGATGTATTTGTATAATGTCGAGTGGCAACAATTAATTTTTTTTTAAATAAAGATTTAAAAGTATGTAATAGTTTTCTAAAACCTTTATTAGTTCATTTTTCAATATAAGAGTTTTTTTTTTATTTTTTTAAATGGTATAATTTTATTTATCAAAATAAGGGAATTCGATTAATGAAATGCTTTAATTTAAATTTAAATTTTCATGAAAATAAACTTCAACGGAAAATTCATTAAAATCGTCCCTAGTTCATTTGTTAAAGGGATACCTAAATGTCCCCAAATTTATTACATTTTCTACCATGTCAGTTTAATTCGTTTAGCATCGATTTACAAGATTTTTTTTTTTTTTAAACGATGACATTTATCTTTTACATTATAGCATCTATCTAAATCTGCTTAGCCCTAAGATATGTTGATTTTATTTACTTATTTTTTTATTAACTTTTATTTTGTTTGTTTAAAATCACGGAAAAAATTTTATTTCATTTTTCTCAGTACATTGTTGTAATTGTGACGTCATATTGTCTGTTAAATTAAACTTTTTTTTTTTTTTTTTTTTTTTTTTTTTTTTTTTTTAAATCAGATTATTATATTGTTTAAAAACATGATTAAAATTTTGTTATATTTTCAGTGATCTTTTTTATTATCATTTGCACGTGACATAAGCATCAGATTATAAATTTTTGCAATGAAAGCTATAGAAAATGTCGGTTTCATCACAAGAAAAATCACTTTTTAACTTGTAACTTTTAAGCAATCGAAGTTATCGAAAAAGTTTAAATACAAAAGTTGTTCTTTAGGGTAAGGCGGTAATTCGCCTGATTTGAAGTATTTTCCTATTTTCAATATTAAAGAAATTATGGGCAAATGAAAATTTTCACCCCCCACCATTTCCACCCCCTTTGTGCTGGATACCCCATCTACGAACTCGACCGAGATTTTTACTGTCCTGACAACATATCCCGAGCTGGTGAAATTTAAATAAAAATTACTCCAGTTATCGTGTTCACAACTTAACATGGGAAAAAGCGTTATACATATATATATATATATATATATATATAAACTTTTGAACGGAGGGTGGTTTTGGGTTCTAGGGGTCATGATCGGTGAAGATATGAAGAAATTTTCCAGAAGTCGTGTCATGAGAACCATTGCAATAGGTAGATCTCCTATAAGGAATCTACCTAAAAATAACAATAACAAAAAAATTCAGGAGTTATGAGGAATTGGTCGTTTCCAGCGGAGATTTAAGTCTGTTAATTCAGCAAGCTATCAGGGTGACGTCATGATGTACAGGCAAATTTAGATTTTGTTATGGCAAAGAACACATGACAAAAAATAGTAACTTTTTATTACATTCATCCTAAAGGTTTGATTAACATCTCGCCAAATTTGCACATGGATGCCAAGGGCATAGCTAATATATAGAAATTACATTTGTGGCAAAATTTTCTCAAGAGGGTTATTATGATAAACGTTAAATATTGCAGCCGAAAACGAGGAATTTTGCTACCAAGAAAAGTTTAATTCCATTCTGAGATATTCTGCAGCTGTTTGGAGGAACTTACAAGCCAAACTGAAAACTATGCGTTGTCTTTACTGTTGCAGAGATGAAATGAATTATATTTATCTAAAAGAAAAAACACAATTGACGAACTTTCATAAAATTATGAGAACATTCGTAAAGGAATTAATGATCTAATTATAATTGCAGACAATGGGGGCGTCAGTAAAATAAAAAGTAATAAAAATAACAACGATACAATACGTTTATTTTGATTAAAGATATTGAAACTATTAAATAATTACTAAAATTGAAGGGAGAAATGTAGGATGGATATGTTAGAGAAAAATTAATTTATTAATATTACTAATTTACTTTTTTATCAAGGCAAAATAAATGAGGTAAACAATATGCTCCCCGCCATAAACAGCATCTTTATGTTAAAACAAGAAGGCAGATCGCCCCCGAATTCGGTACGTGGACGGTTCTTAACCTTTCACAGGCAGAATTCGAATAGAGGAATACGTTTAATTCTTTTTGTGTATACTTTACCTCAAAATGTGTTAGTTTAAAAGTATTACTCGTTTAAATTTCTAATATATATATACATTTTACTATAGAAACCTAATGTTTATTATTGGGAACATAAATATTTTCCAAATCATGACAGATGCATTTTATTATTATTATTATTATAAAATTTCATATTTTTTAAACAATGTGGTTAATCTTGAGTACTGAAATCGACTTTTTAAAAACATCGGAATGTTTTTCATATTTATGTGAACTTTGTGAAACGTAGGGGTAAATTTCTGTATATTTTTCTTTTGAGATAAAAATTTGACCTCTATTAAAAAAAAAAAAAAAAAAAAAATCAAACTACCTTTAAATTATATGTGCTATTATTATTATTATTATTTAAGCTATATTCAACATCAGTAACATTTTTATGATCTGATTTCGACAAAAAATTTCAGTTAACATTCCCATCTGATGCAAATTTAGTACGCCGAGTTTGGCCTTCCTGCCAATGTTTGTTCGTGAATTATGCTGCTAACTGATTCACAGGCACACACAGACAGAGAGATACACATACATACACGCAGAACAACTGCTAAATACCTAATTTCCGGATTCAGGGATCTGAAAGCGTGCAAGCATATCAAAAACTCATTTTCGGAAATTTGTCCCAATGTGTCATGTAGAATATAGAATGTGACGTGAAAAGCATCAAATATTCGTTTACAGTGCCACACAAAAGAATCAGGATTTATTTGGTCTATATCTGGAAACTTCTTCAAGTGTTGTTATGGGTTTCTGTACTATGCGTATTGGGCTAAATGTAAGTATACTACGTGATACGTAAACCAGTATACATTACATACAATATTTACAGGGCTATCCAAAATTAAACGAATGCATTGTTTTGAATATAATATAACTGATAAAAGTGCTTCAGCAAATATAGCTACATCCTGGTAAAATGCCTCGGAATGGTATTAATTTATCTAACTGATTTGGCAGAAAATTTGCTATTTTCAAGTCCAATATTTCGACGTTGACTTCTGCTATAATTATGTGTTTTAAGATCCCCTGAATACTGATATCAACATGTTAGTGGTTGGACATTGAGTCTGTTATCAGCGTAACTTAAAAAAATAATAAAATAAAATTTAATAAATAAATAAATTAAATAACTTCAAATTTGGTATTTTCAAATCATATGGGAGTTGAAAATTTGGACAGTAAGTTTCAAAGAAAAGTATGGGTAAACGTTCTCTAAGTAACTTGAAATCAATTTTTAAATTTAATAACAAACTTAAATGATTTATGAATGCAGGTACAATATAAACGGAGATTGGAAAGGCGATGAAGAATCAATAGTCCTTTATTGTGTTGAAATAGAGATTGATCGTGTTTCATCCCAGCAACTTTGATGAAAACCGAGGTATATAAAAATTTTATCGACAAATTTATCCTTTAAGCTTTTTTTTTTTTTTTTTTTTAAATAAAAGGAAGTCACGTAGTAATTTTTCGTATATATATATAGGTATGTGTGTGTGTGTGTATATCAGTTCAAAAATACAGTTACGAGAGTGTGGAGGAAAATGAAAACAATCGGAAGCATGCAAATTTAAGCCTTATTAGACCGGTAGATAACAAGAGAGTGACTACCTTTCTTGGTGACAGTGTCGGATCCAGGACTTAACTTTTTTTTTTTTTTCTTGGTGACAGTGTCGGATCCAGGACTTAACTTTTTTTTTTTTCTTGGTGACAGTGTCGGATCCAGGACTTAACTTTTTTTTTTTTTTCTTGGTGACAGTGTCGGATCCAGGACTTAACTTTTTTTTTTTTTTCTTGGTGACAGTGTCGGATCCAGGACTTAACTTTTTTTTTTTTTTCTTGGTGACAGTGTCGGATCCAGGACTTAACTTTTTTTTTTTTTTTTTTTTTTTTTTTGGGGGGGGGGGGGGGGCTAAGATTTTTCAACATGTTATTCCAGATCAATGAAAAATTTACAATTGTAATATTCAATTGTGAATGTCAGTGCTTTTTCTTGGGGGGGGGGAGGCCTTCAGCCCCTAGCCCCCCTTAGATCCGCCACTGCTTGGCGATAAGATTTTATACACATTACCGCAATTAGAGCCAAATGCAACATTTATTTTTCTTGATCGTTACGAATATTCGCATGTTTTTATTTAAAAAGTTGCTGGAGAGTGAGAGACTAGCAAGATTGACGGTTAAATGTTTCATGGGAACGATTAAAATTATCTGTAACGAACAATATATGTTTAGTCTTTCTCGTTGAGGAAACGTGGAAATTAATTTAGAAAACAATCAAGTTCATCATTTTGTACCTGCTCTTAACATGAGATTTTGGATTTTCACTGTGCTGAGGAAAAAATACATTAAAAAAAAAACAAATGGATATTACATCTTGGAAAGCTCACAAGAGTGATTCAATGTTCATTGAATGACTTTTAAACAGAACTTATCAAAAGAATTAAAAAAAAAAAAAAAAAATTACTTATATTAAAAAAATAAATAAATAAAAATAAAAATAAATAAATAAAAAAGGTAAGTTATTATTTGTTTCTAACATGAATAAAGGACATTTTCTTTGAAGTGAATATTACTTTAACTCACTATATACCTGATTTCCCATGTCGTACTCTTCATACAGACACACGCATACATATGTATGAGAGAGTATATATAAAAAAAAAAAAAAAAAAAAGAAGAGAGAGAGAGAGAGAGAGAGAGAGAGAGAGATTTTAACTGAATATACCAAATCAAATTCATTTTATAAGTATTTCTAAGCATCAAAATGTCCGAAGCGTCTATTTTATTTTTCAGAACTTTTCCTGATTATATTTTTATGATGTAATATACATGTGCAACACATAATGACAGAAGCAATTTCATATCTAAAAATGGAAGAAAATACAATCATCGAATCAGATTTGAAATCATGTATTGAAATATTTGATTACAATATACCTGTGCAAACCACAGCAAGTCAACAGTTTAACTGCCCCTCGCAGCATATTTCTATGTAAACCAGCAGCAATTGACCGTTGGCTACAAAATGTTACTTAACGAGATATCTATTGTTCCAATGAGAAAACACAATAAACGAAATACAAGAATATTTTATACATAATTGGAATTTTATTATGTATAAATATTATGTATTTTATTATTATCCTTTCTCTCAGTAAAGAACAATTTCTTCTTTTTATTTTCCGAATATACATACGTAAGAAAAGTATTGTAATCATGACGAAAATTCAATTTTCATTCGAGTTCGTGTGTTCTATTTTTATGATGATGCATGTATGTGTATATGTTTGTGTGTGTGTGTGTGTGTATGTGTATGAGTGAACACCATGGCGTAAACGCTTTGTTCTCATGAGCTAAAAGTTGGTACGTTTGTTATAGGTCACCGTAGCACGAACTATATAGATGTTGGGGATTCTAGTTCTTATAGTTTTTTTTACTATAAGCGCTAGATTCACCAGTTTAAGGGACATAAAGAAAAATTCTTCATCATTATGGTCTATGGGTTCAAATTATTTAAAGTGTGATAGCGTCTAAAGGTCCTATTCAAATGTAGTGAAAATTTATGTACGTGTTATAGGTCACAGTTGCACCAATTGGTGAATGTAGTACTTATAGTTTTTTCACAAAGAGACAAAGTAAAATGCTTTATTATTAAGCCTATGGGTTCAATTATTTAAAGTGCGATAGCATCTAAACGCATTTTAAAATGAACTGAACATTTATATAACTGTTCTAAGTCACCGTCGCACGAATTATATAGTTTATGGTGAATCTAGCACTTATATATTTTTACAGGGTCACAAGGAAAAATTCTTTATCATTATGATCTATGGGCTCAAATTATTTAAAGTTCAGTAGTGTTTACTTAAAGAGCATACTATTTGGGGAAATATACTAGAACACCTTATTGTAATTTTCTCTTTTGTTTATTTAACGAATTCTCTTACTTTAATTTATTTAAGCAACAGTTAATTACTTAATGTTAGGAAAGTAGAGTCACGCCCCTTTTAACTTTCATACAATTTTCAAGAAAGATAAACTCATAGCTTATCTAAGTTTTTCCATTCTATGAACAAAATAATAATAATAATAATAATAATAATAATAATAATAATAATGTTTACAGAGAAAAAAATAGTTCACTGCTTCATTAAAAGTTATAAACAGTATATCATCTTTTTAATTTTTTTTTTATTAGTCTCTTAAGATAAATCATTGGTTAAAATTGCCAAAGGCGAATCATTTTTAAATAAAAATAACATTCTCTAATTTGTAAAATTAGTTATTTTTCGTAGTTCCCTTTCTTCATCTCCACCCTCCCCCAAAATAAATAAATTAATTAACTAATTCACAAAAAAAAATCTTAATTTAGTGTGATATTGCCAAATTTTATTTCGTACAACTTTTATATGAATACCTATCTAAATATAAATTTTATGCAACAGTTCTTCAGCAGCAGCGTTCAAAAAATTTCGTTTAAATACATTTTCTTTAAAGTCAAATCGAGTTTAAAGTACTCCAAAAGACATAAATATGTCAAAAACCGGAAGTCTAAATTTTTAAATTATCCAGCATCTTATGTTGTGTATATATATATATAAATAATTGATAACGTAATAAAATTTAATCTTAAAATTTAGCAATTATAGAACTAAAACAATAACAGCACACAAAAATATAGAACTGAATTTAACATAGAGGAAAGACTGACACAAAAATTGCGATATAATATAGATTAAGAATCAATGAGTTACAATAATAACTTAAAATACGTACGCTGACCTGAATGATAATAAAAAAGGACCATTAAACTAATGACAAAGAAAACAAATAATTAACCACAGAATTAATTGGATATAAATGCTTATAATTAGAAGTATACGTATCAAGGGGCGAGTACTTCATAAAGCTGTGAAAGCTGCATCGATTTCGTAAAACGATATTGCTAATTATAGCAATTTATATCATTTCACGCCCCGATCGAAGCAGCAGAACCATAGAGAATGAGAAATAAGTGAAATATTAAATTAAAACAAAGATTAAATAAAATCATCAAGGAAACCAAAAAGAAAACACGAAAGAATCATTGCAACCACATGTCAAACAGTTAACACAAACTGGAGAAAAGGATGATGCCAAAACAGAAATTGAAATAAAAAATAAAAGCTCTACAGGAATCGATTAATCGAATGGACTTCAGAACATGTTCATTAAAGATAAAATACACACAGTAAATATTAAATGATAATGTTAAATTATATTTTAAAGTTAATTAAATTTTAAACTAGTAGAGTTAAATTAAATATTACCTAAAACATTAATAATTATATCGTTTAAGTAAAGGACAAAAGAATGAATGCATATGATATCAGTGAACAAGCGCCATCTTTCGGTAGCTATATAAACAATAATTCAGTAAAATTATCTCAGAAGAAAAGCCAATGCAATAAGGAGTGTAATTAAGAAGTATTGACTGCAAGATTAAGAGAATTTTTAGCACCTATCAAATAATAAGAGTTATGAATATTGGAACATGTTAAAGTTAATCCTAAATTAATAAGGAGTGTAATTAAGAAGTATTGACTGCAAGATTAAGAGAATTTTTAGCACCTATCAAATAATAAGAGTTATGAATATTGGAACATGTTAAAGTTAATCCTAAATTAATTAGGCTAAGAATTGAACTTATTATGATTAACCCAAAATTAAGTGAACTTGAAGTCAAAGATATATATATATATATATATATATATATATATATATACATATATATACATATATATATATGTCAAAATAAATAAATAAATAAAAAAGGTAATAAAAAAGATTAAAGGAAAAAAAAAAAAAAAAGTTGATGCCTTTGTACTAAAATGTAATGTAAGTAATTATGTCATCAAATCTTTAACGATGAAATAAAAAGAGATAGAGAAAAAAAAAAATGTACATTGAGCCTGAAATTAAATTTTTTTTTCTGGCGCCATTGAGTTTCAAAGACGATACTTTATTCTAGACAGAAAGATGCTGTTCCGTGATCAGAAAACACTAGTTTTTTTTTTTTTTTTTGAGTGAACTTACAAGACATCTCAGTTGATGCACAATATCTTGCATATATTTGGCAATGCTTTTCTTTCTTTCTTTTCCTTTTTATTTCCCGTCTGTACGTTGATACAGATGTTGTGTTTGTTAAAACTTTCATGCATATGGAAAAGCTATAAAAACGGGCGTTGAAATCAATAACGTATTCGACGACGTGTCCCTCCTTGAGCTATTATCTCCGGTAATGCTGAGTTAAATCTTTCTCTTCATAGAAATGCCGTCAGATAAAAGAGTATATTCATTCACTTGTGTGGTCCGTGTAAAAAGTTTTTTAAGTAATAGACTTTTATATGACCCTTGAGTACACTAATAAAATAAATGTGATTAAATATTTAAAAGTGAGATTGCTAAACAAATTAATCGCAAAAATTACAACTGAATATACAGTCGGAAAAAAAGAAAAGAAAAAAAGCAACACCCGCTGGTAATTTGTTATTAATTGACGCAGAAAAATTAATAGATAAAATTCAACAGTTAAGTAATTGCACTTTTTGAAAATGACGTGAAATTCTGAATTAGGAGTCATCTACATATTGAAATGAGAGCCAACTTTGATTTTTTTCATTAACAACACCCAATTTTAAATTCATATTTGAATTTCTGAGAGTCTGACTAAGCGTAAAACGTTATTTTTAGTTACCCTAGAGTTATATCAAAAAACGTGTTAGGGGGTTATCAGAAAATGTAGAAAAATAAAATTAAGATCATACAAAACAAGATTAAAGTAAAATTGTATTCTTTCACATCGGAATTTTTTTTAGAAA